>OX424456.1:317250-513455 GCA_949152495.1 Lasius fuliginosus | reverse complement strand
GTAAATGTTTTTTCGGTTAGCGAGATTTATCGATTTATCGATTTAGATCAGGTTATTGATTTATCCCGCGAGGGGGAAAGATTATAAAAAGCAAGAAAAAAAATTTCGCGGGCGGAGAGGCATGACGACGGTTTGCGACACCTATTAATAAATTCTCGTCTCCGATGCGGAATCGAGGTAAATAGCCTGCCGACCTATTTGGCAGAAAGTAGCCGCGACAAAGCGTATGTATGTATATAACCGAGAATAACGCGTTCGCGGAAGCGGCCGGAAATAGTGACACGTGCGTGCGCATATATATATACGTATATTGGAGGGCGTGGTGTTCTTGCTTCGTTGTCTCTCATCGCGGCGAGATAAACGAGGAAGAGCAAGATTGCGCGTTAAATATAATAGTATCTGCGGATACGCCCGAAATAGTCAGGAATCCGAGATAGACAGATAGACATCTCCGCTAGATCTCGCTCAGAATTCAATATTTATTTCCCTTTGCTCGATATACATGTGCTTTTTTTCCTCTTTACGTTTGAATCTTCGGGTATAAATTTATTTATTGCGTGTGAATTATTTTTGAAAAAGATACAACGCACAACGAGAGAGAGAGAGAGAGAGAGAGAGAGAGAGAGAGAGAGAGAGAGAGAGAGAGAGAGAGAGAGATTAACGATCCTGCCGTATATATACGTTTAACGAGATACGTTGAACTCGCATAATTGCACAGGTCATTGTCACGGACACACGACTGTCCTCGAGTGAGTAGAACGTGCGCACACAAGATAGGTTCACTTCCGTATTACAAAAGCGTCGCGCTCTACCCTGTTTACCCGCGTTGCTCTCGACTTAATGAAATACAAACTCGCTGATGAATACCGGCGGCCGTTTCCTCTCTAAACGAACTCTACTTCTCCGGGTCACAATCAATCTCGGCGAATATAGCCACGTGGGGCTTAACGACGCCGAAAGTTTCGGCGCGGAATTTGGACGCGAGAGCGGGAGCGTTCGAGAGAAAATGGGTCGGAATGGCGAACCGATGGCGAGAGCCATCGTCCAATTAATGACGAGATTCGAATTCCGACGGAACTACATATACATATGACGCCGATTCGACCGTCATGGCGACGCCATACCACGCATGGGTGGCCAAACGTCGCACATTTCGGTGTTGCGCCGAAATGGCCGTTCCGCGCAAATGTCAAATTGTTGTCCGGCGAATGGTATATGTCGCGAAGCATTTTGTCGCACCGGGATTCATTCGCGCATTCTCGAAAAGACGTACGTTTAGCGAGATTTTTTACGGAGAGATTTTTAAGAATTTTAATAATTTGTAAGATCGCGTGATTATCGCGCACGTAACGCGATTCTGCTCGCTGAAGGATCCGAGTTTCCGTTGACGTATGTCATTTCATTACGCGATAAATGACGAATTCCGTAGCCGAGCAAATGTGTGCATAGTTGACTATGTGTACTTCTACTTGTCAACATACTACATGATTTCGGAACCGAGAGAATTCGCGGGGGGAGTGTAGAAGTTTAGAGTGGAGGCGAGTTTAAATTCTATAATTAAATTCGCGTAAATTGAAATATATTGTAGAATCATCGATATAAATATATTATAAATTACGTCAATCAACGGGATCTAAATTTTATATTTTATATTTTATATTTTATTCACTGTCGTATAATCGTAAAAAAAGTAATGGGAATTTTATGAATAATGAATAGAATTCGTGTCATCATTATTTGCTGTGTAAGATACAAGACGTGGAATTGAGTCTCTCATTGATCGTTAAGGTAACTTGGTAAATAGTAAGCCGTACACGCGCGAAAATTAGCTGCAAGTAATATCGAGACTACGTGCGTATTCTCTATTTTGCAACAATAAGCCGCGCAAGTTTCCACAATAAAGGAGTTTATGCATCGTGGTGCGACACTTGTAATTGGCGACGTGAGTAAACTATACTCTAAACTCTGGCGAACCGCTTCGAAATTTTCAACAAGCACCTAATACGAAAACGCAAAATATACAATTTCGCAATATTATAAGACGATTATCGTCGAGAGAAAAAAATTGCCTTGATTTTGCTTTGATCATAAGATACTATTCAAGATAATAATAATATTTACTTGTTTTATAGTGCAATAGCGATTTTTCACAGTCGGTTTTTAAATCGAAAAAATGATAATTACTAAAAACATACATATTTATTTTTTATTTCACCTTACAAGAAATATGTTAGTAAATCCAATTAATCAAATATGTCCATATTTTCCTCTCAACGTGACCTGTCTCACATTTTGTCACTTTGTGCTCAACGATGTAATATTACCCGGCATGACACGTGTTCGGTATCAGTGCTTATTAAAATGTCATCCGTCAATCTGATCGACGCCCCTATAAAATGAGGGAATAGATCCCCTCGGTGGACTGCGAAAAATTATCATTCACAAGAAGCGCCGAACGCTTCTACTACTGAGAAAAACTCACGTAAATCACGAGTAGAGATATATGAAAAATTACGAAGAATAAATAGTATTTTTTTATCTTAATTGATTAACAATCTCAATATTTTTTACAAATAAATCTATGTAACTTTATCTACACAAAGGAATTTATATTGATATTTGAAATTCTGCGAATATCTTCAAATTGGCAAAATGTAATATTTTATCGTGATTATTAATTAATGGTCATTGGTCAATGGTCAATCACTGACAATGGTTAATCACCGACAATGGTTGATATAATTGGCTTTCTATGAATTTGAACTGATTACTTGCAATAAGTAGGCTAATCCAGGATCTGGATTAGCCTACTTAAGATAAATTACAGTAATTGCTATCATGTAATACACATGTTTCGTATAAGACAGAAAGAGAAAGAGAGAAGAGAGAAGGAGAGAAAATATATCGATATTAGTTTTTAAAAATCTCCAGAATTTTAGAATAGAGAATAATTAAGAAATTAATTTCCACAATAAAATTTAAGTTTAATTGCACAGATAATAATGTCGAAAATTCAAGAATAGACTGATAAATACCTGACCTATCTTGACATTTTCATTATGAAAAAATGGCTTTCAAATCTGCCAAAGAATCTATCGTTGAAATTCGATCCGTTTATCTTCCAGTTTACACTCTATCTATTTATGAAACAATGTCGATAATTTAATAAATCTCCACGAAATTGCGTGCACTCGCGTCACTCTGTATACACTGTATGTAAACTCCATATACACGTCGAAGGTGGTACACGTTATATACAACGCCGGGAAGAGTACTGGCGACGATGACGGTATCCTCGTACGCGTTTATTTTCAGAAACCGAGCGTAGCCGAGCGTGCGCGGTCGTCGAGAAATCTAATCTAACGCTCGGAAATTCGATAATCCGTGGCGCAGATAAGATTTTCCACGTATGTAATGTACAATAGGCATACCTGTTTTAGCTGCCTCTCTCGTATCAACGCCATCCTGATTTCCCTCGAACGTGCATACAATACGGAGCACAGTAAGATAGCTAACGTTTCGGATGAAACAAGAAACTTAAAAATAACGGAAAGCAGGAGCACAAAAATGCAATTAAGAATAACATCAATTTTAATCGAGCGATTTACGAGTTTTTTTTTTTAAACTCGTTGGGACATGGCTATTTTTGAATTATTTATATTTATTATATAATATCGGCTTGTTTGTGTGTTTATATCGCACACATTTATCTAGACAGCTGAAAGGCAAGACGAGGCGATAGGGAATCAAGTGCCTTTAATTAGGACCAATAAACGTTAGTTACGCCACTCGGAGATTGTTTCATGCGCGGCTGCAGAAACGATCGATTTGTAAAGCTATCGTGGTAAATTATAATTGTGTAAATATAATTGTGATATGCTAATACCGCTTCGGTTATGTTACCTCTGTGAATTCATCCGAAGCAGGTCTTTTTCGGTTGTGAGTACTCGAGGAAAAATAAATAATTCGCTCGCCAACGGCGGAGCTTCATTATTTCTTGATCTTTTTAGGAGTCATTTCAGAAAATAACGTACAAGTAATTTCGGAAAAAAATAAAATACAAGTAATTTCAGAAAAATCGGAGCAAATAAAAAGCCAAGTTTTATTCATTCAGCTATAAATAAGCAGGATTTCTGTAATATATACTTAAAAAATTTGAAGATAATCTATCATCTACATTTTTAAAATTAAAATTGATTAAATTTTTTAAATAAGCTTTTTTTTATTCTTGCCTCAGGCTATTATTCTACGTATAGCTTTTATTTTAACACATATTAAAAATTAGTAAGAAGTAATGTATTTGTAATTTTAAAATATTTTAATCTAGCGGTTAATTTGACGTTTTAGCATATGCTTTAATTTGATATTCATTTTAATAATTAGATTATGAATTAATTATTGATACATTACAATTGTCTTCTATTAGCACAAGTGATTATGTCGGTGTCGACCACTGCTTTGAGATAGCATTGTTCTTTTAAATTAAGAGTGAGATTATAACGTGAATCAATATCTATCTTTTTTTATAAGAGCATCTATGAGTCCTGAAATATTTTGATGAAATAAATATGAACATATTTTATTTTCGCGGTCGTTATAATTAATGTACAATCACGATAAGAATCTCGAGCTTATCGTGACGACCTTACTTACGACGATAGCTATACTGTCGACGGGATACTTAGGTTCTACGACCTCGTTTCTATTCGCTGCGTTCCCCGAGCGCGAAAATAGATCAAATCGATATACCAATGAGAAGAAAATACACAGCTGAGAGCGATAATTGAAGCGAGTGTGATGTAAACTTTATATTTTCCTATACCTTACCACGCTTTATTTTTAGTAAACCAATAGTCATGCAAATTAAGGAATTAATTCCAGAATGAGTAATTTTTCAAAGTGAATATCAACTCTCGTATTATCGATGTAATAATAAACATACTTGCAATACTTTTTATGCACATAATATTTTATTGTATCTTGATAATGAGAATTTTGAAGAAGATAGACTTACTTTTCATAAACAAAATGAGAAATAAAGAATACTCACACGTTTAAAGAGTCCATTTAATTAATATATTTTGACATTTGAATATATGAATATACAGGAGAGAGAAAATATGCTTATATAAATACATCGCTCTCGGTTTGGAATTTGCTGACATTAACAATCCTCGCAGTACGGACGATTAAGGAGGAGACCATAAGTTACGATTATGAATCGTATCAATTAGGACATTCTGATGTGGCTTAACGAAGGAGGGCAGGGGGGCGATAAACATCGATGCGCATTCCTGGATGACCGCTTACCGCAGCACCACGTGATTAAGATTGCATTATGCATGTGCTTCGGCAAAAGGCGATCGATTTCAATTGCCGGACCTGCTTATACCGTAGCTAATGTCACGTGAAGCGCTTTTAGTTCCCTGACCTCCGTTTACCATCTGTTGCTCTGTGTTTTTGCATAATATCTCGCATGACCAGAAGCGTGGCACATTTTGCGAGAAAGGCGGTTCCCATTCCACGCGTATAAAAATATCGCCTTTAACGAGATTAACAAATTTATATCTTTTATAATTACGCTCGTTATTTTTACATTCGTTCATGTGGTTACGATGCGCGGTTTAAATAGCCGCCGCGCTCGAAGGCTAGTTAAGATTTCTCACACTTCAATCAAGTGATTAGGAATTCGTCGTTAACTAGCTGATAAATGGCCCCTAACTGATCCGGTTTCGCTAACGTCAGTGAACTCCAACCATCGGAATCATTTAATCGATTTCCCGTCTTTTCACAGATATTACAGCACCAGCTATAAAATATGTCTCATTGATTGTGTAAATGTGAAATGAGAAAATGTAATACTCTTTCGATAAATTAAAAACAATTTTTAATTGCGGTCAACAATAAGTTATGAAACAAGAATAAATAACACGCTATTAAGAAATATCAATCAATTTGTTTTTATATATATATATATATATAACTAGATATTCAGAAATAAATATTACTATATTGTACTAAATTTCTGTTACGATGCAAAATGATATTGCATTTTTTTCTTTGAAGACAGTCTCAAAGGTTTATTTTCTGGCTTTGACGAACGGGTCATTTTATACAAAAGTTTATATAGGCAGCCAAAAAGACAATTTAATTAATCGACTTTGGTGAAACCGGTTATAAATCGATCTAGAAGCTTCATTGCGCGTTCGAAGCTACCAATTAGAGATTGCATCGACAGGGAATCGTCGATGCATTTTTGCCTCGGCGAACGTAATAGAGATGAATTCCAAATCCGAACATGAGAAGATCCCGCGGCTCGATGATCCGTATAACGGCGATACGCGATCATCGGATTTTAACTCTGTTGCATCGCGCTCGTTTCTGCGGAAACGTGATCATGAACAGAGAGAGAAGTCTATGAAAACGGAACGAGTCACGAGCGCAATATCGGAGATGGAAATCTCTAAAGTGAGAAGAGAAGGCAGATGAAAGCGAAAAAATGCTGCGGGCTCTAATAACGACAATGAGTCATTATTATAGGAAAGACACAATCGTGACCGTATGGATGCAGGCGTCACGTATTAATCTTGCCGACGAAAACAAGAGCTTTATAAAAGGCTATCGTCGACGAAAATTGGTGATGATGTGTCACGAACGTTGAACGCGATATGAGGAATAAACGAGTAACTACAATCTTTTCAGGGATAATTTCTTTGGGTTAAAAAAAAAACGATAAATTTATATTCTTTCTTTAGATTTTTATGACAAATTTTTATGAAAATTTTTTTGTGAAAAATTCGTTCAAATATAAGACATGTAGAAGAAAATCTTATATATAAAATCAGAAATTATAGTATCTGTGCGCCAAATATCATTTTGATATTCAATGTGTGTCTTCGCATGTGTGATATTTGCACAAACGTGTTGAATATTTGATATATGATATTCGGGCGATTTTCTTGGCACCGATATTCGATATTTAAAAGCGGCGATGGTCACGATGACAGTCGTATTCGATGTCATTCGCCGTGAGGAAAGTCAGGATAATATCAATTTTTATATAATAGTACGCAATCGATATCATTTTAATAGCTTGTCTTATTTCTTATTCTATACTTATTTATTATTTATTATTCTCATCCATTATATTTTGATCGTATACTAAAATATTTGTGCAAAGACGTATTCAGTTTTACGCTAGAAAGAAATATCGGTATATGAAATTATATCAGACACCGTATATAGCAAGCTAACGAGTTATGACTCATGTCAAGATATACGAAGCGTCGTCCCTGCATGTTTCCATCTAATCTAACTTGCAATTTCGTTCAGAAGTAGTGGGAGTGATGGCGTGATAAAATCGATTTAGAAACCGGATGGGATTTTCTCCCGCGGGAGGGTGTGCAAGACGGAAAAGAATATATAATAGTTTTGTAATCCAATCGTTTCCTTCGTGTCCGAAACGCGCAACGCAAAATGATTTCGCTTATTTTAGTTTTAGAGCCAACAGGATACAAACGTCCGCGAAAGTTTCAATATATCATACTTTTACATCGCTTGCAGCATTAACAACTGCACGTATAATAAAATGTGCAGCATTCTAGTTTTCGGCTAAGGTTCTCGTATTCGTTGACATTACTCTATAAAGAGAGAAAGAAAATTGCCAATTTTATCTGGTAGAGTCATCTATTTTTATCCCATAAATATATATTTGAATTTTTGTATCGTAAAAGCTGCAGATTGCTCTAATGCAGATATTGTGTATTGGATTTTATGAATTTGAATGCGCAAATCGACAAGCGATAATGCGACATGACAAGCTATAACTTACAATTAGCATAAATGTATATGTATATGTTGTTTGTATATTTTGTTTATTATTTTTGTGCATCGTGTGACACCGCGAGCGAAATACCACATTTTACATTAAACTGTAAAATACAAAATATATATAATTCTTTGCCCGCTAAAATGGAATTTTGATAAATAGCTTTCTGTATTGATCAAAATACGAACCTACATTACTCGACATTACTATAATATTTTTAGTATACAATCAAAATTGCCAAGTGTTATGCTATTTTTTTAACATTATGAATAATATTATTAGAAATGATATTTTCCGATCTTAGAATAATTTTTGTTTTGCAAAAAGAATTATCAAAACAATTTTACAATAAATTATAGATACTTTAATATATAAAATTAGATTTTCTATCACTGTTTCTTATTGCATACTTAATAATTATTCTACACTAAAGATATAAAAATTTTTTAATCTTTAGAAACTGGGTGAATATTTTGGACACTTTTCCTATTTTTGATTTAGATATTTTAAAAATTCAATACGTCAAAGTGTTATTTGAAAAAAAAAATTGAGAGGGATTAAATATGGTCAATAATTGTCTCATTTTTTTCCAAAATACAGAATGTAAAAATTATACAGCTGAAAAGCATAAAGTTTAAATTAAAGAATCTAAAATTTAATTAAAATTTCTCCCTCTCTCTCTCTCTCTCTCTCTCTCTCTCTCTCTCTCTCTCTTTTGTGTATAGAAAGTCTAACCCATTTGTCCGACATTCATCATTCCACAGAGTGTGGGCCACTTCAGTTTCAACAGATGGCATTTTGCTTGCGAGATCGAGATGTTCATAAATCCAGCGGATGTATTCGCATCCCTTTCTCGGTTCTCCGGCGGAAAGGTATCGTCTGTTCTTAGCCGAAGCGAAATTACTGACACGATAGGACAATAGCATTTCGGCGACTCTCGGGCAGGGCGCGCTTATCGATTATCGTCGGCCAAAAATACGCGCGAAAGAGAGAGAGAGAGAGAGAGAGAGAGAGAGAGAGAGAGAGAGAGAGAGAGAGAGAGAGAGAAGTACGCTTCTCTGTATCGCATCTCTCTCTCTCTCTCTCTCTCTCTCTCTCTCTCTCTCTCTCTCGATACTCGACGGTCGGCTTCGAGTATCGTGTCTCGGAAGTATCGAGGAGAATATATCTGCGCGCATCTCTCTCTTTTTCTTTCGATTTTTCTCTCTCGAGTGAGACGTATTGAGAGTTTAATGATGGATAGCGAAAAAAATGCTTGATACAAAAATGTTAGGAGTCATACATTTGGCGCTAAATGTGCTTTTCTGCTCTCGAGTTATGTTTAGATTTGAATTGAACGTTTTGATTCATAATATAAGAAAGATTTGAAGTGACATAAATCTCGCTTATTCTCTCATAGAATATTCAAGCAAAAGGTAATTTAAAGTTTATATTTTTTAGACTCCACTGTGGTTTCTCTCGTCCCTCAAGTTATTATATAACTCTGCATGTGTTATTTATGATACAGAATAGGAAAGAAACGTATAGAAAGACAGATTATACGCGTGAACAGAATGCGCCTCCAAATATAGACTTTTAATACATATGTATATAAAATGACGATATAATTAATATAAAGAAAATAATTGTAAATTCAATCTTTTTTTCATACATAATTAAAAATTATTTATTTACCTATTTTTAAAAATAACAATTTCTGAAATTATTTATTTTAATAAAAAAGTAAATGCAAAATAATTAAATGCTAATAATTATTGTGTACATTGCAGTTGCCAGACAGCAAAGCATCTTAAACCGGGTTAAAATATTAATAAATATTTCTGCTTCTGCATAATGTAATCGATAAAGAAGAAAAAAAATTAATATAATTTAATAAAAAAACGTGAGAAATGGCGTGAAAAATATTCATTGCATAATTCGCTGCAAATGCTTCAGGAAGGATTCGTCACGTTTTGTTGGTGTAAGGTCGACGAACTCAGTGTCTAGTGCATAATGTGTCTCGACGTGTAATCGTCGATTGGCTGAAAATATCTCAAGTTAAACGTAATAATTCATTCAGAAACCGTGTCTCTTCCGGCTGCGACAGGAACAATCATATTCTCCTCTTACATTGACTAAGTTGTCTGTTAAATTTCTATTTCTTATAACTTTATCATATTTTCGGCAAATTTATAAATTTTGATATATTTTCGCGAATTAAAGAATTGCGATATTCAGGTCGATAATTTTAGCAAGTATTTGAAATTTGATTCAATTCCGGACTCGCGAGATGGAACGAGATATCGAATTCGTAGAAAGAGATCACAATTTTAAAATATCTCCATTTAACAATTTCCATTATTGTATTTAGAATTTATATTCCACTTTTGTGATATTATTTTAATCTTATTTTAATGTCGATAATATATATGTATATAAATATATATATATATATTTCAGGTATTTTCTTCGCATATTTGTATCCACAATTTTCATGCACAAAAAATACATATTCAATTATCGTCTCATTTTAACGAAAATTTAATGCATTAGCAATTTTCATGTCAGTTATTTTTAACGAAAAATTAATTGATGAAAACTCTTGTTTTAAAAGTTACCTGAGACGTTTCGCGTAGATCAATGAAAGTGCATGCTCTTGCGTGCTCGATGAATCAACACTTTCATGCGCTGTTGCGTCGGTGAGCTCGCGAAAAAGACTTGCACTCTTAAATTGCACGGCTTCTTTGAGCACAAGTTCATCGAACGAAAGAGTTAAAAGCGTGGCGCGCGTTAATTCTCCTTAATTGTTCGAGGTTGAGTCAGTGTAACGTCAGACGACTACCACTCGTTCACTTTTTTAAAATAAGCAGATGGACTTACGCACAAAAACAAGCCCTCCTTCCTCTCTATTCTCAAGATAATTGCACTGTCTCGACAATCAGAATGCGTCTAATTTGTAATATCAATTACGATAAAATTTATTGAAAGGGATACATGTTAGAATTTCAAGGATAATCGGGCGATAACGTTTGATTCATTCCTCAAAATTTACTCGAAAATTATTCAGAGATTTTCGTTCTATTCTAAAATCACTGATACCATTTACGATTCGTACGACGTTGAGTAATGGCGCGCAAATCAGGATGCTTTGATGCAGAAAAGGGAGAAATCGAGGGAGGTTCGAAACGAGGGTGGCAAATGGAGAACGCAAACCTTCGGTAAAGCGAAAACGTGACGCGAGTCTATATTGGGACGGTGCATTCGTTATTCCCTTAATTCTACCTCTTCCGTATCGATTATATACCATCGCGGTTGAATAACATCACGGCGTATGCGTATGCCGCTCATGCGTATTATATAAGGTGCTTTCCAACAACGGAACACAGTCATACACTGTGTGACACGGTATTACACAATGTCGACTATAATATATGTATATGTATATTAGCTTTTTCGGAGGCTTTTTTACTTCATCGCCAGAGTGCAGTCACTTTTCAAAATTTTGTTATTTTTTTTAGTTTTTTTTTTTTTTTTTTTTAAGTTTCTTTAAAAGTTTGCCTCCTACCACTTCGTGGAAAAAAAATGGTACCAAATGTAAAAATGTTGGTATCCATGCAGTGACGCAAAATGACGACACAGTCGAACACAGCATTTTAGCCTCGATTTTAGCTGTGTTCGATTGTGTACGATTGTGTACGATTGTGTCGACTTGTGTCGTAGTTGGCATGCACTGAGTTGTACACTGTGTTATACAGTGTCGCCTGTGTACGTTGCTGGAAAGCACCCATGTTAGTGTACATAGGCGCCACTCTGCTCGCCATCGAATGCGTCCGGAGCGAAAAAAATCTATACCATTTTCGGACTGCGTGCGTATATAAAACTGCTTGCGAAGGAGAGACCGTTGCTTGCATGCGCGCTTGCACACAGACACACGTGTGTGTGTGTGTATGTGTGTATCGACTCGCCAGTTTGCGAGATTGTATCGTGCCGGCGGATTTAGCCGATGAGCTTCGAGTCGAAGGTTTTTCGAGGCTCCTTCGCCGTATTTTATAGACGCTGTTCACATAACTCCGTATTTATTTCGACGTCTTCATCCATTCTTTTAGTCTTTTCATAAAATATCGCCTGCGATATTTTTTATTTTTTACGTTGGATAGAAGCACAATCATGTTTCTAGAAATTAATTAAAGAAAGATCGGCAGGCTTCTATTCCGTAACTTTTTAACGCATGCGTTGCAGGACTCATAGTTATATAAAAAAATATGATTATAACGCATATGTTAAAAAGTTACGAAACTACTAGTGTGAGACTTTATTGTTTCTTGTATTTCTATTATTTTCGGATTCGAATCCCACGAGAAAATTATACGAAATTTATGCGAGGATAATAAAATTAACAGAAATTAAATATGATGCATTTATGCTTGCAAAAGTAGTAATTGCAGTTTCAAAATTACGCGAGTCGTAAATCCTCTGGCAAAATTTTTCAAGTCTCAAGATTTTTGCAAGCATTCCCTGCTTCAAACAATTGCTGGGAGCGAAAAGAAAAAAAAGTTTATACAATACGTATGTGTGCGCTCTTGTATGAGATTATAACTTTGGAAACGTTTTCGCGCTGCAAAAGATAAAAAATACTGTATGGAAACACATGCGTATAAGTAGTTTCGTGCGCGAACATGTGTGCAAATGTGTGAAATACGGGTCCACGTCAAAAGTTTCGGGACCGAAACTTTTCAAGCTCCTTACTCTGTGCGACACTTCTTCTCAGTTTGTCTTTCAAATAGCCAAATACAGTGTGCTACCTTGATATCGACTTGTAGAAAGAAAAAAACGACAATTGCAACTTTTCATAAGTTTTATACTATTTATACGCAAACTGGGGTTAAATATTAAGTATTTCGTTAAAATAAAAAAAAAAAAACGATTTAATGTGCTATAGGTATTGCGAATCGATAAAATACACGCATGACATATAAAAATCCGACCTCATAGAAATCTCACGCGAAAAAAAGGATCATCCATTACAAAGTCGCAGATAAAAAGAGATGATAAAATAACAGGCTGTTTTTTTTTTTTTTCGTGTCTCTCGAGTGCAATGATGTCCCAAACGGAACGTGAAACGTAACGAAACGTAAAGTGAAGCAATGCGTTTATGACAATTTTAGTTGTATCTATGCATATCGTATTTGATTCTAGCAAAACCGCCCTTTTTATACTAAAATGTCTCATCTGTGAGAGAAATTGCATTATATAATTGAAACGCAGGGGCCATTATTAAATATAAAATAATATCACACATGAATGTATATTTAAATGTATAGTACTATCACACGCGTGCAAATTGTAATTATATTACGTTTTAAATTAAATAACGCATTTAATTTAACAATGGCTGGCAATGGCTTTTATTCTGTTCTAAATGTTAAAAACAATAAGAACAAGTTTTTAATAATTACTATCTTTCTTTCTTTACGATCACATCCTATTTATGCAAGAGTTTTTATTACGAACATATTCACATAACATTTAATTTGTTTTACGATGCAGGACGACTGATGCGTAACAAAGTTAGAAACATACAAATGTATAATCACGTTGCGAACTTTGTTCGTTTGTACATCCGTGAATTCTGAGCGGATTACAGTAGGGAATATGTATCTATTAATTATATTAAAGCACCGATGTAAGTTTCTATGTCGTTTCTATGGACGTTATTAAAGTCAAACCCTCTCTCTCTCTCTTTCTCTCACAAACAAAATGTATCACGCGCGCTCATGAATATCCTCAACACTTCCTGCACAAAACGCGGCCATATATCCTCCAGCAGATATACATATATCATTAACGGACGAGATATTTATTAGCTAAGTTTCTCCCGCGAAGATATCTTAGCGGAGTGATCGCGATATTTACGTATATCTTACGCGGAAACGTAGGCGCGCGTGCTATCGACATATCGATTTTACGCCGGAAGAAACCGACAAAAGGGGAATCGACTTCACTCAAACGAGAACTATCCACTTCGCCGTGTATGTCTTCGATGAAATATCGTTTGAATATGAATGGAGCCAACCCAAGTCGGCGTCGTCAAGGCTCGTAGTCCCGAACTAGCAGGAAGCGCCTCGTTCTCTCGTTCTCGGTCTCGTAGCTCATCGTCCATTTCCAGTGTCTATAGCTGATAAAACAGAGGAAGCGTCTGTTCGATCCGATCGATCAGTCTTGATCCGAGATCGATTCGTGTCGGTCTTTGCGAGTCATCAAAGGTCGTTACGGATGAACGAAAGATCAACAATTGATATTAACTTCCCGATGCTTTACGACCGTATTCTTCTTTCGACTTTATCGACCTAATTAAATGTTCAATGTGACTTTGTTCTTTGCTGGATTATACACTTTGGATATACTTGCTGCGCGAAATGTAAAAGAAAAAAAAAAAGATATTCTAGAGATAAGAGAGTATATCATTTTTATTTCTGATATGTAAATTTCGAGATATGTAAATAAGGTGAAGCTTGTTTCAGCAATTTGTGCAAAGGTGAATTTAATATCATAAATTCGCGAGAATAATATGTATTAAATAATTTATTATTCAAAATTGTTCTTCTCTTTTTCTCTTCTCTTTCTCTCTTTCACATCTTTTATTATATATAATTATAAATGTTTGTTATCTAAAGTCAAATCGCTAAAATTAATTATATTGCAGCACGCGAATGTGTACCTTGTTATTTGCTCGATTTGTATTATTATCATCGTTTGTCTAACGAGCTGTAATTGATGGTTTTCGAATCGCTGCACATATAGACGACAGATGTTTCGGGAGTATCAAAGATGCAATAAACCGATACTAGATATCTGCGATTGTCTCTGCAACAGCATATACACACATATATATATATATATATATATATATATATATATATATTCCTCCCTCCTCACGTAATTAACCAATGATGCAACCGTTTCGCGGCGCGTGCAACGGCCGATGCACTATCAGCCGCCGGCTCGCTTTTATTACTTTGATTCCATCCGCTTTAATCTTGTTGCACGTCAGCGATCAACCAAACGCAACGAGATATTAACACCGAAAAGGAGCAATAATCCGACGATGTAGCGACACTCGCGAACGCAATACGGTACTGCCGTAACAAAGCCTGTGTGATACGCGTAATAACATTATCGACTCGCCCCTGCCCTTAGGCGATAATGCCGATTCGCGTGTCCGAGTATACTGTGCGTAGCTTATTCCGTTTGAAATTGATAATTACATTAGGCGCTGAAAAAATCGTCGCTTCTCTCGAGAATTCGGCGCCGTAAGCTTCCGTGAAGAATATCTTATAAAAACTACCTCGTGAAAAATATTTGTTAAATATCCAGAAAAAAATATTTATTAAATAAATAATACCTCGATTTATAAAATAATATTTTGATTTAAAATAATACCTCGATTTCTTGCAAAGTTTTTATATCTCGTGTCTTCAAGTTCTCTCTTTGAAGTGAAATTTTTACCACAGTGTGTTCACTTTGATGTTCGCTATTTATATTTTTGTGCATGTAATCCAGTTATAATGCACTGTAATAAAGTCAAATTTGTTCTCGAATGCATATTAGCATTTTATTCCATGTCACGATAGTGAAAATATAATATTTTTTTATTTCTGTTTCAGTTGACTTAAAATTGTAACTACAGTCCGCCATCGTTTACAAGGTGTCAACGATCTCTATAGACTGATGAAATTCTTTTGGAAAGAAAAATCAGCAGAATTTAGCAGCGGAAGAAGTTCAACAAAGAGTAAGTCTCTCCAAGAGAAAGTTTTAAACTTTAAACATCCATTAATATCAAATGCGCTATATCTTGTCTCAGTCTCTTCAAATGTCGATATCACGACGTCTATTTATCTCTCGAAAAACTGCATCTCTAAGAGATCGACAAATTCTAATAATATGTACAACGAATTGTGTCAAAAAATTATTAAACTTCTAATACGTTTTATATTTCATACTTGCTGTAGAATATTAAATGTTGGATAAAAGGTTCAGATAACACAATATATTTTAAAATTAAATAATCCTCTCTGTAACAAAGATATATTTTATTTTCTATTAAAACAATCATCTTTTTTCATAAAAATTTTTTATTATTTATCCATAAATGCTCGCGCAACTTAGTAGTTGCAATAATACGAAATATGCTAAAAATGCTTCTTATTCGAATAGATGCAAATTTAATCCAATTTTGCTAAAACGCGATTTGCTTTTGTATGTGTGTGTGCATGTCTATTTTCGAAAACACCAAATAACAAAATAGAAAAATACATAGTTCTGATGTGACATTTTCCATATATGTATAATATTGGCACAGCAAATGTCACATACAATTACAGAAGAGATCCCGTTTTATTACTATTATTCGATATTATAGAAAAATATTTACAAACTCACGAATTAATGGATTCAAATAATAATGTGCAGCTAATTCACATTAATTAATTTTTCACTAAAATAATAATACTGCGAACTGTGAAATATCAACTCATTCACAACTTGTTCAAAGAGAATTTTTTCTTACGTCATGTCTTTACGTTCTCCCCAAAAAAGATATACGAAAAAAACACCCAACTCCCCTATATATATTCGGGAATATATAGTTCCCAAGGGCCCATACGTCTCACAAACGATCCGAATTAATTTCATTCTCTGTTCTTTTTTATTCGAGAGGGCACAGTTATCAAAAACGTCGAAACAATCCGGGGAATTCCGCGATTAAAACCACTAACGGGATAGGAAAATACAAGTCGTTGCTTTATAAGAATTCGCGCGCGGTACCACGATATTACTTCCGTTTACTTACATTGCGTCCGGAGTCAATGCACCCTCTCTCAGGCCGGAGACGTTGCTGTACGCGAGTGTCCGTACACGATTTCCGGAGCGGACGCGAGACGAGACGAGACGAGGCCAGACGAGGCCAGACGAGGCCAGACGACAGATCACAGAGACGAGAGACGGAGACTCTCCGTCAAATGTCTGACCCGATGAGGCCTTTATTCACTTCACCCCGCGAGCTAACCGATCATATCTCCGGCAACTCTTCACGAGAGCAATCCGCCGCCACCTCCGCCACCGCCGCCGCCACGACGCACACTACGGGAGTATTGTGTCTCGCGCGCGTGTTCTACCGCCCGTGGCTTTGGTTGGCAAAAGAAAAAAAAAAAGAGAGCGAAGAAACCGTCGCCACCGCCGCCGCCGCCGCCGCCGGTTTTATAATCAATATTAGTTGACAGAGAATCCGCGCCGCGTCGCCGCTTTGTAGAAGCCGAATAGTGGGAGGGGGGTGGAAAGTGGGGGAGGCAAGCTCACGGCGGTCTCTTCTTTATCATGGTGCTTGCACAAGCGATAAGGCGATAAGCTGCCTGGTGGCGGCATGTTCTCGTCGTTCACATCGACGGTCGACCCGGTTTAACCCTTGAACCCCGAAAGGCTGTTCAACCCTTTATCCGAAATATATATTTTAAATAGTAAAAATCAGGTAAGAAGTATAGCCACACATAAACGTTATTTTCGTATGAACATTGTTCATTAGTTTAAGACTATAGTTCCAAAAATGTTCTATTTTTATTTAAATAATTAAATTAAAATCCAATGTTCAAAGGATGCGCCTATAAGTTTCGTTTTTGCGCTAGAAATTAACAACAATTAATTGTGTATCTGCGCTCTCCTCTCCTTTCCACATACACAGACACACAGTCAACAATGTTGTTTTCTCGTGGCCCTCGTGTAATTTATAATTCATATTAATTTATTCCAATGATAGCGGACTTGTTGTGAGTGAACATTATTCTTAAAATAATTTTCTGAAACAGTTTCTAGGAAGATTAATGATATGTATCTTCCATGTGGAAATTCTTCATTTTTCTTATAGAAGGAGGCAAATGTCAAAGTCGTTATTATGTACATTAGTACAAATATCAGTTACATTTTCAACATTTCTTATTGTTAGACAGTTGTTTAAGATTTAATGATTAAACTATTATATTGTTAAAGAAAGTAAGCTCTCTGTATCGATTGGATAAATTGCATTTGGCGTCGCTGCGAGAATTTGGATGTTCATTCAATCATGTTGCGGGGGGAGTGTACGAAAAATGAGTTTATCGTATTATCGTCGAATCGATTTTGTAGCGAGAAGGTAGCGAATGTTGCGTTCTGTTTTAATTGGAATTAGTCATGCACATAACAATTTTTCAATCGTATCTCGATAATAGGATGTAGATTTCATATTACGTGACATTTGTTTTTTTCTTTTTTTTTTTTTTTAATTATTAATTGAAGATGAAATTACAAAATATTGTTTCTTTATTAGTGGGAATATTATTAAGCGTAAAATTATTCAGAGAGTATAGATCAAAAATTGTTCCTATCTCAATAATTGTATATTTTACGATAATATTATTTATACTTTGCAAAAAAAAAAGCGAACAAAGATTTTATCACAATATGTCTGCTTACTCCGCACTTTTCGCGAAGGAAAAAAAAATACTTTTACGATGTTAATGTTCGCATAGCATAAATATTCACATGGATGTCTCGTCGAACGTTTCTTGTGAGGCTGACAGCAGGGTGTGGCGAGATGTCATTTTTAAAAGAATCGGTCGACGGTCAAGTTGCGCGGGATGTTCGTCAGAGGCGCGTCGATCCGACGACGCCGACGCCGACGCCGACGTCGGCGTCGGCGTCGGACTCTGCACGCCATCTCGGCGACGCCGGCTCCGATGGAGGCGAAGATTAACACCGGGCGTCGCGTCGGGTACGTCGATGGGTTATCCGCGGAGTTTTATCCCCGGTTCATTGCGGAACAATTTTCGAGGATCGTAAAAAGAGGCTGCAAGGGCGGAGAAGGTACAAAGTTCGGGTAAAGAATTACTCCGAATAACATTTCGAATCGCTTTTAAAAGGAAATTGCTCCAAAAGTTTTACCCCCCTCCCCCTATTTTTACCCCCTCTTTTACTCAATTTGTAAATATATGTATAACATATATTTTTCTTTTATACGTTTATCGTAATTAATCGTAAATTTAGTCTGATATCATTGTGTGATGCATTGACTGTGTAAAAAAAAGGAGTTTTCTATGAATCTCAAGTTAAAATCAGTATCACTTAACTAACGCCAAAAAAGATATAAATGAAGAAAACAAGATGAAAGTGTATTAAATTATAAAAGATTATCGAGATAAATATGACACTATCGAGATAAATATAACGTAATGTAATACACTTTAACGAGGATTGATTTACAATTTACATTATCGTGAGAAATTAGTGTAATCGATGCATGTTTTTTTTTTTTTTTTTTTTTCGTGAGCGTATTCAATTAACGAATAATTAGGCATTTCTTGGCTTTTTTTAATCATCCCTGTTGCAATTTTATCGTCATATCGTCATATCGCTTTGCATTGACACTAAAATAGAATGGATTATAAAATATGCATACGTGTAGATACATAAGAGATAATTATATGATAAAAATTTTTGCATTTAGCGAAAAAATATGGAAAAAAATATTTTTTATTAGTGTGTATCCGCGGTTGTATATCTCCGATTTAAAAATACTCGGCATAACTCGGAGCATTGTAAGGCGATCACTTCGTACTGTGAATCTGCTGTAGTTGCAGCAGGGGCTCGTAGATAAAGACGAGAGGCTTGGCGTATCAATTTCACGGGCTACAAACGGGGATGAGGAGAGGGAAGAAGGCACAGTCACTTCAGAGAATAAACCGAGGGAGAGGGTGAAACTTGAACTCGGGAAACCTGACTGAGACCTCGCTAATTCCGAGGGTTAAGTTAAGCTCGTAATGCGTCTACTTAAAGGCCAAGAAGATGAGAGCGAGAGAGAGAGAGAGAGAGAGAGAGAGAGAGAGAGAGAGAGAGAGAGAGAGAGAGAGAGAGAGAGAGAGGAGGGAGGAGAGAACCAAAGGCGATTGCAGGCAATGCAATCTGGATAATCCTTTCATGGAATAGTCGATCTCGTGAGACAATAATGACTAGGAAGTCAAATTGA
Source organism: Lasius fuliginosus (assembly GCA_949152495.1). Lineage (NCBI taxonomy): Eukaryota > Metazoa > Arthropoda > Insecta > Hymenoptera > Formicidae > Lasius > Lasius fuliginosus. The sequence continues at coordinate 493,599 of OX424456.1, read as the reverse complement.
TGGCTATTTGTGTGGCTGTGTTACTAATTTAGCTACTTCGCTGCAAGAAAAGTCGATAAATATCTCACATTTTTACATGTGGGTTGAATAATCTTATTATCATATTTGTCATTTTATTCGGTTTAAGCGGCCGAATTTTTTATACCTCTTGGAATATACTTTAAATCCCAAAAAGTTAGTTGAAAATGATAGAAAAAATGAAAATGGAATTAATTACCAAACAATAATAATACAAACTTCATTATTCATTATATAAATAATTTTAGGGATATATAATTTGTTTACAGAAAAAAAATGTTTTTTTAATTGAAAAAAAGATTAATTATATACATATATATTGCATTTGAAATTACTTTAAATTAATCGAAGAATCAATACACCAAAGAGAGAGAAAACTCATAAAGTTTGGGATATCGACATATTTAAAATATAACAGATAAAATATGAACTCTTTCCGATATGTACCGCAGAAAAATGATAATTACGTCTCGGATATCGCGATTCGATCTATTTCGAAATAAATTAAATTAACTAAAATAAGCAGTAGAGAAAAAGAAGGAAGGAGAAATTCCGGACTGCATTTGCGAATAAAATTTTATAAGATATTGAAACTCACCGGTATCATTGGATTGTCGACCCTTGCCATCTGGATTCCACTCTTCCTCTATAAACAAACAGAGAAAATAGCAATTAACGCAAACTATTAATGGGAAAGCAATCTGTATCAATTCAAAGTTGACGTCAAGAAAATAACTAGACATATAGTTTCTTCGCGAACTTATACGCGATAATTATAAATTATATTCTATAATTATCTAGAATTTGCGTAATCACAATTTTGAATTGTCTTGCTATAATTTGTTTTCATATCTATATATCTTTTTCTAACTACAACAATAAATATTATCTTTCATACATTTCCTGTGTGTAATAAATTACATGTATATACGCATTGAATTGTCATAGGAATGAATCGTTTTCATTCTAAAAGGGCACGTATTGGTTTCCAGCAAATTTACAATTATTACAATGCGGTAACGTCCTTGTTTGGGAGTTTCTGGAAACTTTGGTAACAACTATCGGAAAGTTCCGGACGGACTAAAGTTCGAATTTCAGAAAGTTATGGATATTGCGGAGGAATAGTTGAATTCCCGTATACGATATTTGCCAAAAGCCAAGTTTCAGGGACTTGAAAAAAATGTGAAGGAATATTTCGTAAAATTCGCAAACTATATATTCCTCGATTATTTCGGCTCATTTCGATTAATCATTGATGTCTTAGCACGTCGTGAGATCGTACGCGATACGTCGCTATAAAAAAATCCAAACGGATCAAGAGACTCATATTATCATTTGCTATTTATTTCTCGCTACTTGAATTTCACCGTTTAAAAATCGTTGGAGATCATTCAAGTTTAAAAAAAAAAGACGTTATTAATTTTCCAATTCTCAGAATCAATTTTCTGGAAAAAAATCTCGTACGAAAAGATCTTATTTTACATTTCGATTTATTTTCGCAGAACGAATTATCCCTTTTCTGATACCCGTGATTACCCACTCTACAAATTGGATAAGTGTTTTATAAATTAAAATATACACATATTTCTTGTATATATTTCGCCTGAATATATGAATTCACTCGTGTACCTTCCACACACAAAGCTGTGGCCACGCATGCATAATCGCGCGCGAAAATCAACCGAGCGTTCTCACGATGCTCGAGACCTTTTTTTTTCGTCCCGTCTCATATATTTGCACGCTTCGTATATTTATGCGAAGCACACGTTGACGTATGACAAACTGCAAACTAAAGCGCGAAATCGAACCGAGACGTATCTCGTATGCATACGCGCGTGCATAGGAACATTGCGTGTACTACGCGCGTGATGTATATATTTATGCAAAGCGCACGTTCATACACACACACAAGTGACAAACTGTAAATCGAACGTCGTATATCGACTGTGCGTATATCCTGTGCGTCGCCTATCCATATCTATAGGGTGTCCCAAGCTTGAGTAAGCTATCGTCTATGGATATCTTCATACGTTTTTTACGGCTGCGGAAACGTGAAATATACGAATTGCAAAAAGTCGAGGGAAGAATTTTCTATTAAATATTTATCACATATTTTTATATTGCATTAATTAATAATTGAAATGTCAACACTCTTCGCGTGCAGTTTATTATGGATATTATTTGCACGATATATGCGCGCGTTTACATTCATGTATATATGTATGCGCTGTGTAGCGCATATGCGAGTCACGCATATTTTATGTCGACCGTATACACACGATTGTACATGTGTGTATGTACGTGTGTGTGTTTATTGCGTTATGTTGTATCTGTCCAAGTTGATGGTACATATGTACTTGACTGTGTGAATTTATAAGGATCTTCTATGTAGCTGCTACTTCCGCATTCTCGGCCATGTGGGAGATATGAATTTAGATTTATACCGTGACGATCCATTTTCTTCGGAAGAAGTCTCATTTAGTGGACTAATACTCATTAACAGCACCATTCTTTGTCTTTAACGCGTTTATTGTTTTTCATGTTCAGGAGGGAGGAGAGGGAGGAAGAAATATATTAATCATAGTTTTGTCGAGACGATTTCCTCGACTTAAACAAAATGTTGAGATAATAATGATTTACGAATAATGAGCAATTATAAAATAGGTAGTCTTTTAAACGCAATTTTGATGCGCGCTAATAATAATTGCATATATCTTGACCGCAAAAATAAGTCGTGGGTAAATCGCGTGAGCGCGAGCGTAACAAGAAAAAGGAAAGCTCCTCTAAATTCAGGTAAAAATATTACATCAAAGCGCGCCGATATTAAAAAAAACGAAAAAGTGGTGAGCATCTCTCCGCTTACGGATATAAGAAGCCTCTCGCGCACTTTTTCCCTTTGAAGCGCATCAATTTGTTTACGAGCCCGTCGAGAATCCGGGACTTTTTCACGGCGCGTTTGGCACAATAAACGGAATTTATATTCCGATTCTCTCTCGGAAAAGAACGCTCGTTATATACGGCGGATACCCTCAAGCCCGGAAACAGAAATTGTAGTGCTCCGCGTCTACGTCATCGATCGTTTTGCCGACAATGGATATTTCGCGATACGCGTGATTCCGCGGATCTCGCGTTGCAGATGATCGCTGTCGCGTAATTGGCGAAACATGTCCCTTTCGGCGAAAAAGCGATCGGCACGCGATTGTACCGCAGGATATTTTTCGATGGAAATTAACACACGGTCGTTGTGTGTGGCACGCATTGTGCATGTGTGTTGTTTGCGCGTCAATTGAAGGATCGAGTGGATGTCGGAGTTTGTGCGTCACATTTATATGAAAAAATTGGGTTAACCGGTTAAATAAATTATAATATCTTCTATGTTATTACATATTGCATACACCACATAAATATATTATATTGTGATATATATTTTATATATATATATATATATATATATATATATATATAATATTTTATATCGCGTGAGAGAGAGAGAGAGAGAATATCATATACATTTTTAAAAAAATATAAAGTCGTTTAAAGACAGAAGGATGATCGTAATAAAACTAAAAGAATTTCGTTTGTCATCGCTCATCTATTGTCTAGAGATTGTAGTAATAAACCTGGCGCCCAAAGATAAAATCCCAGAGATCCGGGATAAAACTCGGCGAGAAAATAATCCTGATTACTGTCCTCTAGGTAGACGGATTAGTAATACTCGGTCATGATATGGAATATATGATATATAAGCGAACTTTGCTTATTAAAATCTATTAAGATCAAGCGAATAAAATAAACTTATAGATTATGAAGTATACAGGACAGCACAGTTTTTTTTTTTTTTTTTAATTACCAGTCATTATAAAATGGTTAAACAAATGGTTAATATTTATCTAATAATTTTTTAATAATTTATTTAATAATTTATTGAATAATTATTCACGAAATATATATATTTGGATATTATATCGTTTCTTTTCACACGAGCATCAAACGTCCAATATCAATTTCAACGCTGATTTTGTCGGCTACCTGTCGTTGATTCGTTCTTTCAAGTTACACACAGAAACGTTATTCACAAGTTCGTACGGTGTAAAATCTCTGACAAAGAAAGGGAGTGGCAAAAAGTCGACGGCATACGTCTCGGAATACTCATATTTCAGAAGAGCTCCACGAATACTTTCTATCCACCTCGTACAAAGAAGAGTTTGTGTACGCCGAGAAATAGCCAGTGCTATAACACAGAACGGAAAATTCGCTGGAGGAAAAGCGAATGAGGGAAAACGGATTGAACTGAGATAAAATGCGCGAAGAGAAAACCGATAAAATATATATCTATACGAGATCTAAATCTCGATATCGGACATAATACTCGAAAATATCCGCAGCCAATGCTGAATGCTATATAGAAAAAATTTAGTTGCATTATTGCTATCGCGATGTGTCATGCAATGCATGACTATGTACAGGATTGAGCGAGAATATGTTGCCATTTTTACGTCAAGTTAACGTCATCCCCTGATATAAAAATTTATGTTTATATGAAGAAAGTTTTATACAAATCTTTCATAGTGAATAATACAAGCGAAAAAATCGCGTTTCCATTATATATATATGTATATATGTATAATAATGGAAACACGATTTTCTGACTTGTATTATTCACTATGAAAGATTTGTGTCAAACTTTCTTCCATAGATTTTTATATCGGGGGATAACGTTAACTTGACGTAAAAATTATATATATATATAAAATAAGGCAAAAATAAGGAAATATTTTTCGATAAAGTCGATTTTGAAAATTGGAAAATTAATAACGTCTGTAAGCATTTTTCTTGAAAATAGAATCTATTACGAAAAGAAATTATTTTCTACTTCTACTATATATTTGTGTGTTTAAAATATATTATATACAATATTGTATAAGGAGATAAATGCATAAGATAGAATACGTATTTCAAAATATACATAAATAATATTTATAAAATATATAAGCAAATTTTTATGAGGAAACTAACATATGTTTTTTAAATATAAATAGGTAGTGCTTGTGTAGCGATAAAAATTGTGACATTGATTCATTGGCAATAATTATACAGATTTTGATATTTTCTCTGTTGAAATGTACGTAATTTGGTCTTAATTTAATGGCAATTAAGGTTAAGAGCTAAAACATGAAGTCAACGGGAGAACAAAGTTACGGAGAGAAATGTGCGAACGTATTTGAGCTCGTGCGCAGAAAAGAGGAAAGGTCGCGATAAAATAGAGCAAAGTAAAGTAAAGTAAAGTCACGAAAGATCTGACACCACCTCCGCATCCTTATTACGCTTTGTTGTCGTTAATCTAACTTTGCGAAAGTTCACATTACTGTGTTATAATAAAATATCGTTACCGAAATCACACAGAAGTGCCTCTTGTATACCTGTTCCATCAACTTTCACTATATAAATGTTTGTCACGAAAAGCGGAGCAGTTATCTGAAAGGGCATTTTATCTTTGTCTGAAGCAATCGAAATGTGTATCTCATAAACACACTTATATCATTGAGAGAAAGACGATAAATTGAACTAAGACGGATCTCTTGAAATTTTATAAAATTGTTTAATAGTCGCAAAATTCTATAGAGAAATAAATTTTTTTAGTTAGTGAGTTAATATCATAAAGGCGGGAGAAAATAATTTTCCGCTGAATATGTGTAACTGGAATATCTTTTTATATTCTATCAGCCTTACGGCTTGATCACGAAAGCAAAACGGTATCAAAAGAAATGCATCTGAACTTTAACCGGAGTCGAGCGACGCTGTAGCCATTGAACCATCGAAAGGAAGCTCGAAATAAACTCTATTCGACGAGAGGCAAACAGAAATTTCAGCAAGGAAAACACGGCGAAGATCGAAGCGCGAGATTATCACGAAAGAAGAACAAGCCAAGAAATAGGGGAATCGAATGGAAGCAAAGAGAAAATTCAAGGGGCAAAGTGAACCTAATCCGAAACTCATACAACTTGTTTCGCCAGCTTGGACTTTAATCGAGCTACTTTCTTCGAAAGAATATTACGAATACATATATAAAAAGTCTGTCGCATTCCATTATTGGCAATGGATGATATTTTTACGTAAGATACTCGTCTTTTACGAGATGAAATAATCACTTTTGGAATTTTTTTGCAATAAGTTGTAGTTTTTCACGCATTGATAATAAGTAATCATTAATGATGAGAGAATTGTATAATAAAATATTTATTTTGTTTTGCTAAATGATGGGAAGTTCTCTATTTAATCGATTTATATCTGAAAACACAGCGATACATTCTCTTGGCTTTTTTCGATTTCTAGATTTCTTTGGAACATTCAAATTTAAATCGATTTACTTATTTTAGAAACGATTATAATCATCTCTTGTTATCATACGATAATAAAGACAAAAAAGACAAAATATAATCGTATGCCTATCCTGAATTTATATAAAATTTTTCGTAACAATCGTGTATCGACAGAATATCAAGAGAATATCCAAATTATAAATCAGCTTTTATCTTATTTCGCTAATCCGATTTACGGTCAATGAAACAATCAAAGCTCAATCGTTATTAGCACGTTCGCAAAATAATATCGCAATAATCAAGAATAATCATACCGAGAGTTTGTACACGGCGAGAGAATTTATATCTCCTATGATGTGAATATTTTTTAAACGCGAATTTTGGAAACATTGATTGAAATAGTACTCGGTTCGGAGATTAGCAGAGGTCGCGACGAAAATAATGGCGAGATCGGCGAGAGAGTGGCGAGAGAAAATCCCCGAATCCTTACAATCTGCTATCGTTACCTGAAGCCTCGGAATCGGAGCCTGGCGTGGGGCTTGCGTCCACACTGTGCCTAGATCCTTGGCAGCACTCGCTGCACTTGCTGCACATCGTCCCCCGGCAATAAAATCGACGTGAACGACGGGTTCTTAGCACTTGTCTTCGAACGTGGCGGTTCCGGTCGTCGGCATTATTATACGCGCGTGAACGTCATCGTTTGAAAGAGAAACGCCGATTATCCGAAAGCTCTTGCCGATCATCGAGCGTCGACTATCGCGCGCGCGAATACGGAATCGTGGATCCGGTTTTTTCGACGATTCCCATCGTAAAGCCGCGAGCGTTGACTGCAATAGAATTTTCTACCTGAGATCATTCGACTCTTTTATTGATAAAAAAAAAATTATTGATAAATAAGTTCGACGTGTAAAGTCTCTTCTTATAAGGTTGACAATTTTACCTACATGCGCTGTCAAGCGACTTAAAAACAGCTGATCAGGGTTTTTTTTTTTTTTTTTTTTTTTTAAATTATCGTATTTATCGCAAATGCAGAATACCATCGGTCTCGTTAGATTCATAGCAAAGCGATAAACCAGGTGAGATTTTTAATTAATAAATAAACGTTGACAATTTTCAACGTTTTAATAACGGCCATTAATAACCGCGTCGTTGATATCGGCTCGCAAATATGAGTTCGTAATATTTGCCGCCCCCGCGTGTGATACTCGGCCCCTCGTTTAACCCGGCGAAAGTGAAACATATAACCTACCACACGCGCCTCTAATGGATGTGAGCACTCGTCTCGTTAACGAGATGAACGATGGTGGCGAGACTTGCACGAGGGCACCGGAGGGAGAACTCTGCAAGTGTGGAATAAGGACTGAAAGCACTGTTGATTTAGATGTTGATGAGGACGAAGAATTCATTTCGCGGATTGTAAAGTCGCGAAGCACGCGAATCCCGAATGGAAACATGATTCGATTAGCTTTAGAAATTAGGGCGATGGAAGTATTGCGATGAAAATGCGAACGTTTTGTAATACGAAAGAAGTTATTTATTCCACCAAAAGTGATATCGAGAGCGTCGAGGATTCGTTGCTTATATCATCCACAAATATGACTAATTGGCGGTTATTAATCAATTTCGGATAGTTTGCCGGATTTTTTGTCCTCAATTGTAAAAAGTTAAAGCCGATAGAGATCGGATATCGACAGTATTGGTGAACGATGGTCGGCGATTTGAAACATTCAAGTAGCGGCCATTGTTACGCTCGCCACCGATGATCATATCGATGTCTGGCGCTATTATTTGCAAAACTAACAATTTGCGATCGTTTTATGGCTTTTATTATTTTTTCAATACTGCATCGTGAATGCATAGCGTTATACGCGAAACGGTGTTGCAATTATAAATATTTTGCAAGACCCCGGATCGGAAAATAAAAATATTTTATTAGCGTTTTTCAATTTTGATATGTTTATAAAATAATCCAAGTAAAAAAGTTTTCATCTATATTTTTAACAATGTTTATTACTATTAAATATGATGTCATTGCTGTATGCTGTTTCTATCGTTTTTCGGACATTATATAAATATTTGAGTATAAAGTGAATATGAGATTTCAACACGAAAATTTGACGAGATTTTCTTATTAAAGCGTTTACTTGTTTATCTCTATAAATGCGTTTTGGTGCAACAATACTATGGCATTTATAAATAACTATCATATGTAACATGAAAAATAATAATTGATAATAAATCACAAGTGTAAGAGCTCTCAGTAGTTATAGACGTTAAATGTCAGCCAGAATAGGAAAATAGTGATAGATGGTGATAATATTCACACACACACACACACACAAAGAAGAAAAAAGAAAGAATTATAAATATCGATCATTTGTCATTTACTAATAAATAAGAAATCATATTTACAAACATCATAATAACAAACTTTAACGAAAAATAATATATTAATAATAACTGTTAGAAATTTAAGAGAAGAAACTTTCTCACATAGTTTAGCTTTCAAGCTACAAGTTCAAAACAAGCTGTACTCAAAGCGAAGTAAAGGTCAGATATTAAAAGCATCTGTGCTGTTGTCGAGATAGAAAGAATTTAATTCTCCTGCCAGTTGCAAACAGAATTATCTCCGTCATGCTCTGCGCCGCAGATTTTACCATCTTAAAATATCAGTCTGTGTTGCACACTATTTCTCAAGTTAATCAAGCGCGGCGTGAATATTTTTAAAAATTTATTACACGAAAATTATTTTCACTCTCCACAATTAACTTTCGAACAGAGTTTCAGCGCGTATGAAACATCCTTGTAGCTGCACATTGATATCGATCAAATCACGAATGTTCATGTCACGGAAAATTACACCGTTGTTCGCGTCTCGAGTCTCAAGGGAGTATCTCTACATACTCATCAAGTCAGATGAAACTGTAGACCGGATAGAGATATGGATAAAGACATGCTTTAAACACACGGTATCTAATCTCGAAGCTGCTAAAAAAGCGCATCCTCACTTTCTCCTCTTAAGAAGTTGAGAAAGAAGATTTAATTGCAGAAACTAAATTACGCTACAGTGTAGCGGAAATAAATTTAAAAAAAAAATTTTTTTTTTCTATATGAAAGTATCTTTTCCAATATTTTGATCAAACTTGGCACTTCCATATAACTCCTAAACCGCATAGGATGCAAAGGAAGCAGGAGATACATCGACACGCACTGACAAAAATCAAGCACCACAAAGAGCTGCGTAAACAGAATTTCGCAAAATATTCACGGTTTTTCACGATTTTCAAAGAAAGAACCGTTCCGAGGTTTTTTACTGTACGACGAGAAAGAAACTCGCCCCCAAAGCGGAAACGGAAAAAAAAGAGTAAAATAAAAAAAGGGTTGGGGAAAACGCGTCGTGTTTCGTCGGCCAGCAGCACGCGGCGTGTCACGCGCGAGTCTCGCGCGAGCGAGGCGAGGCGTTCGTGCGTGTTTCGCTTCGCGTTCGTGGAAAAGTGATACGCGTAACGCGGCTTATGCGTGCCGCGGGCGAGGGCGGATAACTGGAGCGACGAAGGGGTGACGATTACTGGGGCAAAAGTGTACACCCGTGCGCGTTACGGATGACCGATGGATGGGTGCATGCGCGTGCACGCACTCACCCCGTCTCGCGCCCCGTTCTCGCCACCCTCCTGCCCCCCTTTCACTCCCCCCCCTTCGCCCCCTCCTTCATCCTTCAACTCCCCGTATCGAATATATACGTACGCGCGCACCGCTTATTTTCCGTTTCGAGAGATCGATCTTGGTACATCGACACGCTCGATCGGGTTGTTTCGCGTGTTTTTCGCGTGCGCGACGATGTGACGATTCGAAATCGATGGATTTCGCTTGGATCGAACGCGGAAAAGAAAAAAATAGCGGCGAGTAGAGTCGTTATCACAGTCGCGGACCACTGTGATAATTATGACGAGCGGCGCGCACGCGAGCGGAAAGATGCTTCGCGAGACGCGGGAAAATGACGCGGCTGTAATTTGATTAATTCGACGCTCGTTATCGCCCGGCTCGTAGTATCTACTCTCGGCAGTGTTACGTCATTACGAATACGCGTAAGAGGAGAAGGGGAGGGGGGGGGAGGATGGAGGGGGAACATTTGAATATTGGAGCATGGTTGAATAATTTATATAATTTACATATTCCGCGCATCTCCCGCGAGATAAGAAGTAGAACGAACTCGGTGTCTTTTGCATTTTGTCGAGAGTAATATTTTGCATTCTACGAAAAGGATTTAGTGGTGAAAGATATATTTGCAAACGTTTAATCATAGAAATATTTTTCATAATGTAATGCTCTCACGGAGGATGATGGAAATTCCACGCAAAGTGTATGCTAGTTATTTCCTTAAATAAAAAAAAAAAAAGGAAAGAAAAAGTTGGCGTAATTTTATGCTAAAAAGCTGAATATTGAATATGCAGAGAGGATTGCCTCAAGAGTTGGCACTTGGGAATCGGCGCCAGATCGTTTTATATCGAAATGCTACAAATTAAAGGGTGGAAATCTGCATCCGGTTGTCATTCTTTGAACATACCATTGCACAAACTCACAGTCTCTTTTGCACGTTTGCCGTATCATTTTGTTATGGCTACCGAAAGCGCATGAGGCACTTTGATACATTTCGCCGTTGGCAATCGCATTTACAGTTCAAAGGAATATGTCGGGAATCGTGACTGCGACGTCGACAGTAAAACACGCGTCGTTTTTTCAATTCCATCTCAGTTTCATAGTAAAAAATTTTTTTTTCAATCCCGTGTCATTTCACTCTGAATTTCTTTAGCATTTTATCTCGTCATTTTATACATTCTTCGTTAAGCCTTTCGTGCCTTCCGAAAACTGCAGTACTGTGATCAGCTGTTTTGTGAATTATTGATATTATCAACGACTAGCACAATATTATATATCGAAACAAATATGCAAAAAAGAGTTTACATCTTTGCAAAGGAAGCACAAACACGTTTACTTGTCAGATCTCGAGCGTGATGTAAGAAAACTAATTAATTTCCGTTACTCGTAAGATGAATTAAATTAATAGAGAGAGAGAGAGAGAGAGAGAGAGAGAGAGAGAGAGAGAGAGAGAGAGAGAGAGAGAGAGAGAGAATACCCTCGAGGATATAACGACGTATTTGATCAGTGAGACTTTAACGCATCTCCGGCACGAAGTACCAACTTCCTGGATATTTCCAGCCTCATCTGTTAGGGCTCGTGAATGCGCGCGCGGTCGGATTTAAAAATAAAATCTTCTTTAAATTACCGCCGCGCGCCGTCGTCAGCGTTCCGCTTGTGTGTCCGTGGAGTATTTTTAATTACGCTTAAACGCGAACGCAGGCGCGTCGATCTATCGACTTTACGGCCCAACGAGCACGATAAATAGCTCCTGTTTCTCTCTCGCATTTCAGTGACGCGGCGATCGCCTTTTACGAGCAGACGTAGTCCAGGTATTATTCGCGGATTTCCCGCCGCTCGTAAAAGCGACCGCCGATTCGCGGCCAACGATGTAACGCCAAAGATATGCGGATTCCCCATCTCGAGGTCGATCGATATCGAAACCACCGCCATTCGCTTCTACCACCAGGTGTACACCTGTTCTCTCCTTCCGTTTTCCCATTTTTGACGGTCTATCCTATATCGCGACACGCGCTCGCGCTTCTCTCTCTCTCTCTCTCTCTCTCTCTCTCTCTCTCACCGCAATATCTGATTTTATGGGATTCCGCAAACTGGTACGTATTTCATAAACTAACGGCACACACGGACGTGTATTCGAGAGCCTAATATCGTCGAATTGGTTATGCATGATTGCCGCGTCGGTATTCGGTTTCGTACAGATATCGAATATTGAATTATTCAACTGACAAAGAGAGAGAGAATGAGACTTATGAGAAAGGATTCTAATAAAAATAAATATTTTAACATGAAGGATGTTGTTTCTGCCCAGAAATTTGCATATTAATTCGCGTGCGATTGTATTGCAATTTGTTGGAAAATCCGCAAACCTTGAACTAAACTTTCTACATTTATTGTTATTCGACATAAAAATAAATGATAAATTTCGTCAAAATTTTCTAATTTTTTAAATTCTTGATATCAGATTGAATATTAAATAAATATCATTTATCGTCATTATTTATCCATAAGCAAATATGTCTCTATACTTGTGCACATATAAACGCCTCCAATTATGAGTGCATTTTACCATAAAAAGTGCATTAATGATTGAAAATGATTTGAGTTAACAAGATTAACTCGATACTGTATATTGTGTTGTCTAAACTTATCAATAAGTTTCTGTAGTTTTCTTGAAAATAATATAAAATGAAAGAGATGAATTAATGCTTTTATTTAAATTTAATACGTGCAATTAATAAATATGCGATTCGAATAGCCCCATTCTTTGCTTTATATGAACATTAATTGAAATGTTACATTGTTATATAATTACATGACCGCGTATTAATCAACGTTTCAATTGCATTTTTATAATTGTTTACTTACACGTAAAAACTTGCTTGATTGCATCGCAGATTTTTCATTTTACCGAGAAATATTCAAATATTGCGTGCAGAAAGATAAAGCGGAAGTCGATACCAGATGATTTAAAACCATGAAATAATTAATCACATGAGATGGAAGGAATCGTGGAATGTTTGAGTAGACGTGAGACACAGGAGAATATATACAATTGAGAATATATATAAAAAAAAGTGCGAAGAGGGAAGAGAAGCTCGGGAAATGTAGTGCAAGTAAGTTGATCAAACCGGAATTCTCTTCGCGTTATGCTTTTTATTAAATATTGCAGTACTTCGATATTTTCCCTTTGCTACAGAATCCTCAGAAAATATATGTGAGGTGAAGAGAGTTAAGTTATATTGTCTTCTTAAGCTGCTGTCAGAAACATATGGTGCTTAATGGACGTCTGCATCGTTCTATTATAAACTAAAAATATTGAAATCTTTTTTTTTGTTATGAATATAAAATATATATATATATATGTATACATAATTTGTATATTTAGAACTTTTAAACATTTCTCTATTTGGAATCGCTTTCGATGCACAAAAAGAATTAATAATATAAACCATTGATTCACGTTGTTGTGTGCTTTTATTAAATTCTTTGAATATGATTTTTGAAGCATCCCGTGTATGTGTGCGCGGATGCTGGGTCAAGAGAACGTGCGCAGTTATGCCACCTCAAATTGAATGTAATTCGGTTGCTGGAATCTGGACACCCGCACGCCATGCAGAATTTGCTCGAACGAGAGACGAAATTCGTCTTGAAATTGGGTTAAGAGAACATGCGCACCCGCGCTACGTTCCTAGCCAATATCCCTCAGCCGTTTAATCACGATTGTTATCAGTGGTTATCGTAGCACGCGCAAACAATTGATCGTATTTATATGGGCATAAATTTTTGCGAAAAAAGACACGGTTGAATAATCAATGGTATTATATAAAAAATATTAATTATATCGCGAATCTTTATCAAATAGCAATAGTTTACATTTTGGAAACATATTTACGTTTGGTCTTTATAAAAAAAGCGCATTATTAATTATTTCATTATGAAGAACTTAATAAGTTTCATCACGTAAAATGAGCTACAAGAGTAAATCAGAAAGTATATAATTGCATAAATCTTCAGACAAGATGGGATTTAAAATTTGATGGTTCGTTGATGTTCGCTTATAAAAAAGTATTGTTAGGGTATTGTTTTATTTCATTACGAAAATTATCGGTAAACGTTTCTTATAACAATGGATTTAATACGACTCTGCGGTTATTAATGCTTCCTACGTCTTTAAGCAAGTGAAATCCTTTCAGGTAGACGGAAGGATATAAAAAGATAATGAGAAGTACAAAGAAAATAAATTGGAAGATGGTTGAATGAGAGTCAAAAGAACACAGCGTTACGAAAGAAGGTTACTTTATATCGATTGATAGAAATTATCCAACGAAGCGTTGCTAAAAAGATATTCTGCAAGTACTACCATCGAACTTCTTATTTACGATAACGTTAATAAGTCTACAAAATATTTTTTTATTCGCTACTTATGTAAGTGGAATTTTGACTTCTTATATTTACGCAAATTTTCTTAACGTGTCTGCTATCTTTGGAAGAATATGATAAGCGTCAAAAAATGAAAACAATATCGCCTAAGAAAGATAAAGTGAAAGACGTAGACTGATAGAATAAATTGAAAGATGACAGTAAATCAATACGTCACGTATTATATGAGACAATATCAGAAAACACGGAAGACTTTCAATTTTATGTCGGCTACGGAAAATTTATGAGTATTACTTACATATGTTAGTCAAAAAATTTTAATTCAGTAATTTTTTTTTTTCAAGTACAAAATTTTTGTCAAAGCAGTTAATATTATGGTCCTAAAAACGAATTTCTTAATTGCGTTTTTATAAAGAAAAACTGAAAATAATTTGTATCACATTTTAACAAAGTATTCCAAGTTTTTATACAATTTATTTAAATTAAACTGTTGCTTTATAACAACTTGATTCTTGCTTAACAATTTTATGAAATCACTGAAAAGTTTCCTCTTATTTTTTAGTTTTGTTTCAATAATGATGATCTTTCTCTATGGCAAACGCAAATTTTTTTTTTTTTTTTTTTTTTTTTAATTCAAGAATAAATTACAGAATAAAATACTGGTGAGAGGTGACAAGCTCTGCGTCTAGCAAATTGTGAGAAAGAGAAAAAATCAATAAAATAACACAAAATGCAATGTATAGAAAGAGAAGAACCCTTTCCACTGTCAAGTTGTTGTACAGCCGCGCAATGAAGCGTAGTTGAATTATTTCTTAAGTGGCGATTAACTAAGAGCGCTTATGGAAGAAAAAGCTAACTATGTCAGCATTCTCACGGGTCAATGACTTTCGTAATACGTTTACTGCTACGCAGTTTGAGAAAACGCAAGGAGAAAAAGATTTTATTCCTAAGAATAATGATTCGTTACATTGCTTTTAACGAGATTATTTGCGTCGATAATAATGTGTAAGTAATTCAAATATTTTTTTAATTACGAGAGAGATGATTTCTCAAAATGTCCAACAATTCATATAATACAGTAGGAAAAATGTTTGAAAAAATACGCAGGTATGTTTGCATTTTTTATTTAAACAGGAATCTCGATTTAAAGTGTATGATGAAACTTTACAAGCGAATCATGCGAAAAGGTTAAATAAAATTTCTATAAACATCCGTCCGGAAAATATACTCCCTTCGTGTTATTCCACGATGTTGAGACAAGTCTATTGAACAGTTCGCACAAAGTGACCCTTTGCCAGAAAACTGTTTTACACTTGGGGATTCAACGATGGTTGCAACGAACCGATAAATGAAAGTTTTCTTTAGGATTGCGTTTGATACGTGCAAAGTTATTTTCGTGCTTGAGATATTTTTCGATTAATCTTTAATTCATCTTCATAGTTTTCAATTATGCGGCATCATATCACGATAATTGATAGTAATAAATTTTATTTTTCGATAATGCTCGAAAGTATAATTTTTTATGGGATTAAGATTGTCCATTATTGTCTACAGGTAAATGCAACAATATGAAAAAAAAAATAAAATTCACAAGGTTACCTCGCACAGAAACAAAGGATAAAATAATAAATTTGGAATAACATAAAATCATTAATATGTGAGACAGATGTAATATTTATTTTTCTTTAAATTTACGAAAATGTAATTTACGTGAAAGAGAGAGATAGAGAGAATGTTGATCTTTTTTTGCCACTATATTAAAACAATCCTTCATCGTTTTAATGAGAGGCGAATCGATTCTAGAGATACTTGGAAACAAGTTATTATATTCTATACAAAGACGTTGAGCTATATTTCTTAATATATTGGTCAAGAGAGAGAGAGAGAGAGAGAGAGAGACAGAGAGAAAGGCGATGTATCAATCGCACGAAGTGACGCAATGTGATTGTTAAACTTTGGTGGTTGCAAAAAGCTGATAACACGATAACACGTTATTGTATGCGTGTGAGGAGCTGGTTAACACTCAACTTAGCACACAACTGCCGATATCGACAATTCTAAATCCACTGTGAAATTTCGAAGTGTTCGGGACGTTTCCTCTCGAAGGCATCACGAGACGACGTTCCAAGCCCTTCCAATCACGGTGACGTGTATCGTTCAGAAAGTGCCTTCCAAATTTGCTCCAAGGTGGAGTGTATTGGTCAGCTCGAAGTTTCCGTTCCGTTCAATAGAGTATTCGTCGATCTTGCCCTTCGAACGAGAAAATGGTCTCAAGCTCGGCTGCTACAATCATTCTACGATCACCCTTTTATCTTTCGCTTTTATCCCACGTAAACGAATTACGTAAGAACGTTCGTTGTTATCCTAGACGATTTAAAATTTAAAGAGTAAATGCATTTTTGTAAATTTTATTTTCCTTCACAATCTTCGAAGCTCTGTACTGATATAAATTATTATAAAAATATATAATAAAATTCGCTGCTCTTGTTAAATTACGCATCAGTTTAGTAAATTTCGATGAAATAATCGCAATCGAGGAGAAGCAGATTACTTTTCAAGATGTCAATTTAAAATATTCTAAACTTTTTTTTTTCGAAATTTGTAAAATTTCTCATTCCATAAAATCCTCTAAAATTATAATTATGATCATTCGCGACGAGTTCACAGAATAGGCTTTAATTTCTGTTAGAATAGCGATGTCGTACGCGAGATGCAATTACGTTGTAATGTTCGAGTGGGTGTTTCGTTTTGTGGTAGCTTGCAACGAGATCACGTAATTCACGTGCGCGAGGCGCGACACACGCGAGGGAATATAGATGCATCGCGTAAGTGACAAGCGGGAACAAACAACGGGAGTATGACACGAGTTTTCCGCGCAGATTTCCTCATAACAAGCCGGAAAATTATTCACGCGTGGTTTATGTGCGCGGTATAAATGCATACGCGGCGGCGCGCATCGACATCGCCATTAATTATCATCATATTGTAAGGCCTGCACAGATTCCGGCCAACGGCGACAATAATATAGGAAAGAGTAATTTTAGAACATGAAAAATTTAAATACTCCGATTTTCCTTATCGTCTGTATCACTGCGCTTTAAACGTGTAATAAATATTTTTATAAATTTATTTTTATATATAATTTATAATTTATGTATTTATAATTTATAATTTATATTTATATATTTATATAATTTAATTATAAATATTTAAGAAAAATGTTACTGCTAATGTTGTATACGATCCCAGGGATGATTTATGAATTTTACAAATTACGTTTTAATTTATCAATAATACACGCGATCGCGAATTGCAAACGCGAGCGGATTTTGAATAATATGTGATGTTTAAAATATATTTTAATATAATAATATTTTCACACAAGGCATTCTCCAGAAGACTTTGTTTTACATCGCAACTCGAATATCATTGACCCGCTACTCTTCCATAGAATTCCTCGTTCGAAGAGAGATCTAAGGGCATATTTCTCTCTCTCTCTCTCTCTCTCTCTCTCTCTCTCTCTCTCTCGACGAATAATTTAAAGAGGCTCTATCGAAATCGCGAAATGACAAATACGAAAAGGAACACTTGTCGAGAATGAAGAGCCATCGAGGGAACGACAAATCCATCCGTTCTTTGAGAAAGCGTGTTTATTCCGATGAGCTAGTAGCCTGGCAAAAATGATTAAGGGACACTCTCGCGGGATAATAATTATCACGTTTGTGGTCGTCGACGTCACCGGTGCGAATTACGTCACGCGGGGTTGTCTGCGCTATCTGCAACTCTGAGGGGGGCCGCCGGGTAATTGGAGACGAGGCATTCGTTCGGGCTTAACTTTGTTACCGTCTGTGCTCCAGTCTCTCCTTCCTTCTCGTCTTCACCGGGTGTTGGGATCCTCTCTTTCTCTCGTTTCTTTCTTCTCTTTTCTCCGTCCAGTACACGTGGTAACGAGATTCCAGAATTAAACCGTCCACCGTGAAACGACCAGCTGGAGAGGATCCCCCTTTCGCGTCTTTCTTTCCGTCTCTTCGTTCTCTCTCTCTCTCTCTTTTACCGGAGTTACGTTTAATACCTACAACTCGATCCTGCTATTCGCCCGCTACATCGCGCATAGTTATTTATCTCGCGCTTCCTTAGGTCGGGAAAAGATTGTAAGCCGGCGAATGTGGAATGTCTCATGAATTATTTCGATAATCGAAACTCATTTTATTGTTTTCTCGCTAAACAAAAATGTTACCTTGTAATCAAACTTTCAACCGTTTATGTATTGTACTGTATTTTCGCAGCTTTCTCTAATACCATGTAAAAACGCGAAACGTTTAATTGATTCGATACTCGATTCGTGCGTGCTATTGCGAAATATTGGAGAGTATTTTTACCTGGCAAAATTTCATGCCTCGAATACGGTAAAATGTTTCGAAAAATCGAGGTCAAAACACAAAAACGCGCTGTCTTTCGCGATATTAAAAGTGAAAAATGATAGAACAGTTGGCGCGAACCAGATCAGCTGTGCGTTAATCGTTTCGCGATTCAATGTTATCATCAATAATTCTTTGTTCGCGTATTTATTGTAATCAAATGCTCCAACACATATTAAAAATCTTTCCTGTATTCTCAATTTTACTTACTAAATTTTACTTGCGATAAATAAGCATGCACGCGATTAAGAAAATTATAGAAAAATAACGATTAAAAAATGTTGGCCTTTTTAGATTATATTAGATCCGACCGTAATAGTTGATGGATTAATTAACTTTTAGTTAACTTTCTCTTCTCATACCGTAAGCCACGCTATAATCTATAAAGGAGAGATGGAAGGACTTCTAAAGGACCGTAGAACAAAGTTCCCTAGTTTAGTTATCCAACCGACGTTAATGCAATTCGCCTGTAATCATCAACTATAATCAAACCATCATACTTTAGACAATGCCACGCTATTAATTTTCATATGTAATCGTGCATTCTGTTGTATCAGAAACTGTATTTTATTACGATTCTTGTTATTGATTTTATTTCTCACAATTCGTAAATCATGCTCTTAACCATAATCGTGTGAACGATTATCGCAATGATATTATGTCATTGTGGTAGTGCAAAACGCTGTTTGTGCATGTAGATGAGGCGTATTGAAGCGCAGTATTTAGGACGAAGAGGAAGGAAAGTTTATAAGAACACAACGAAACTAGAACACTGCACTTACTATCTGGTATTTTTTTTTCTTTCAACAATATGCTACCATTTCCCTTTTTTCTCCGCGTGTCGCGTCGTGTCCCTTAACAGATCTACCGGTGCTTTATAAAAGATCATTTACGTCGTGGAGTATTTAAGTGGAACATAAAAAAAGACAATGGTCGACGAAGCAATAGCGGAGAAAATTGCGAAGGCACCGTGGCTCTGCAAGCTTTAAAAAAAAAAAGTATATAATTATACTTTGTAAGCAGATAACTTTTTGCGAAAACCTATGAAAGCGTTATCGCCAAATATGTCAATTATGTCAATCGTTTCAGAAGCATTCATAGCAAACCTCAATTTTTTAACTGTCGGATTTTTTCAGAAAAAAATTGATTACTTAATGTCTTTTAACCTAACTTGCGATAAATCGAAAATTAAAATAATATTATATGCTATATTATTCTTTACTCGATCTCTAAATTTTGTACTGATGTCATTATTATTAAATGTGTTATTTTATAAAATAACCATTTTTGCGAAGTAGAGTGAAAAAATCTCTGGTAGATTAAACATCGTGGCTAATATTTTTTCTTTGTCGCAAATTCGCAACGTCGACGATCTTCTGGTTCCGCTATTCTCCCCGACAAGCCGCAACAAAGTAATCGTCCTCGTGACACGGAAAAGCATCATACGACGCGCCTATGATTTTTCACAGAAAATCCCCGCGAATGAAAGCGCTTGGCGCGCTCAGGCGAGATTTCCCTCTTATTTAAGGCCGCTTTGATAAGCGCGTTGATTGCATCGCTAAACGTCGACATTTTACGCGTCGCAGCATAATTTCTCACACTCGGCGTTCATTCATTCACGTTCGTTTCCTTCACTTTAGCTTTCGCGTTTCTGTAGGAATGCAGCTACCGGGGCTATTTGAGATTCTCGCAGATCCTAGTTTATTTATAAATGAAAAGTTTTGTGCGCTTTCGAAGAATATTACTTCATAGATGTCGAATATAATTTTCTTGAAATATAATAATATAATACATTTCTAATAATATTTGTTTTTGAAGATTTTTTTATAAAAATTTTGTCATATAAAAATATATCTATAAAATTTACGTTCCAAAATGTGGAACGTTGTTTAATGAAATCAAAGATTTCTGCGGAAAGAGAGTTCTCTTAAGCTTCAGATGCATAAACAAATTCTACCTAGTATCTAACGTATAAAACAGTCGCGGAAAATGAACGCGTGAACAAGTCGTTTTCTATAAAATCGCGAAGTGTCGTACGTTTTTCCCTTTTCCCTCGACGCATTTATCACGAGTAACGAGACGCCGTTCTACGTCTCGAGTGGGTATTCTCTATAAAATTAAAGCGGCCCGGGAGAGATGCGAGCGACAGTAATTATGGAGCGGTTTATTCCTCCAACGCCCGAGTTTAGCAACGCGAGCCTTTTATTATAATGTAGAATTTTCATGGTCGGCGACGCGCGTTTCGTGTTTTCCCCATTCTTCCACACAATTACAAGATGTTTCTGACGATAATAGACCCCGCAACGATCGCGTATGATGACGTTAACGTGCGAAAGAGTGACGCCCGATAATTCTGCAAGCATTCGTTAAGTACAGAATAATATAATTCGCGAGAATGGAAAACGATATAAAAAAATATGTACGCGTAATTTTGTACTATTTGCAACGAAGGTTTTTTTTTTTGGAGAAACCTGTGCTTAATACGTAAGAAATTAAGAAAGCCTCTCAGTTTGAAATACAAATTTAAATTTCAATGAAAATTAATTTTTTCTCGCCTACGCTTCTTTAGGGAGGGTGAGAGGGGGTCTATTAAAATAAATTAATCTCGAATTGAGATTTATTTTAATTACTCGATTCTACACCAAGGAAAAAAAATGTGTGCTCTGTGCACGACAAATCAGTTTCAGTGAAAAATTAATTTTCATTGAAATTTAAATTTGTATTGCTTAATACGTGCGTAAATTTTATAACGCGATGCAGCAATTATGTTACAGCTGAGATTTAACGTGTGCAAGCAGGATTTAGTTACAGTTATGTAATTACGTGAAGTTAAAGAGATTTAAGTTAAACAATACCGAAGTAGGGTAAATGCCTGTTACGAAAATATACTTTTGCTAGGACTCGATAGAAGTTGTACGTCATTCTGGTGCTCGTAGCGTTCGTTTGATCGCAAACTTCCGACTCCATCAGGCCGAACAAACTTGATGTATCGTTGAACTTTCCGCATATATGACGAACGTTGTATATACCTCGCCATCTCGGGATGTATAGTCGCGCCGTGCATAAAGCGCAAGATAATATATCATCGGAAAGTCCGACTTAATTTATTAATGATGAAATAAGCGTTGATAATCTCATATGTTGCGTTGTATCTTGAAACATTGCAAAAATCACTTTTACATATTTGTTATTAAATTAATACTTAATACAATATATGCGTTATCTATAAAAGCACATTAGTTGATAAATTGAAAATTGCTAATTAATGTCTCGAAGAGAATATTCTCGTTAAAAATGACATCAGATTACATTTCAGATACGCATAAAATAGATTCGTACGAGTTCCGTATCGATTCTTGCCGTCGAATCGAAGCACCATAAATTAACGAGGGGACGGAGAATCGCATCAGTAGAGGGCAAATCGGATAAGCATCGATTCTTGGTCCCTCGACCGCTTTGACGGTATATGATCCGACGTTTTGTGACGTTAGGTAATATCTGCCGTGATTATTGACTCGAGGCGATTTCGCTCGACGGCCTGACGCGATGCTCTCACGGCGGATAATTGGCGATTAATAATCCGGCATAACCGACCCTGCAAAATACGGCTTAAATCTTCCACTTTCGCGCCACTTTCGCAAAAACTTGCTCCCGTTAATCTTGTTTACCTCAAGCGCGATCGATCGAGTTTGCCTTTATTTTTGAATATATTGAGCGCGTCATATTCATCTCAACATATTCATTAGGATTGAACGCATTATATCTAGATATTTATTAACGTGTATTCGTTAACAAATCTTAAAGAATATTTTTATTAATTAATTATATAAAAGTATGATCCAACATCTGTTATACATATTTCTAAAAGGAGTAAAAAATACCTCGAACAAAATTCATTAGAGTATACAAAAGCAACATACAAAGGGTTCAGAGTTCTTGATCGCTCTATTGGTCAATGGAAAACGGCCCTTAACCCCGATCCGCTCTTGCATCGGCATTGTCTTCTCTTTGTTAGACGGGCGAACAGAGTAGCGGGCATTTCTAGAGCGTGAATGTGTAAACGAGCGGTTATTCCACTTCTTCGCGAATACATTGACGGGTCAAGGGCAATCGCGAGGCGATTGCATCCCTCTGCAAGGTTTATTTTTATTCCTCAAGCAAGCGAAGACGTGTAGGCTGTTTCAAAACTGGCAAGAAGTAAACATATAACGTCGCGTTAAAATTTTGCTAACGTTCGCTTTTGAATTGAATGACAAATGTTTCATTATTTACTTCAGTTTCTGACGCTTAATTCGAGAGAAATTAAACATCCATTTTGATCAGACAAATTTGATTTTATAAACACGTAATTTAACGGTAAAAATAGTTACGAAGCAGGGAAGACTTGCTTGATCAGCGATCGATCTAAATTTACTTGCACGGGTCTCCGTTCGATTAACTACTATTGCGGTAGCTTATCTGGGTCAGTTATAAAGCCCTTTTTTTGCTACGCGATTGCCCTCACGTTCCACCTTTTATAAGAACCGGTCATAATGCTGCGAATTTGCAGCAAAAATGTTGCTGAACAATCGCCTATCAAATATCTGATGACCGTGAAATTAACATCCCATTTTCAGCATTCTGATAGAGTTCGATAGAATACAATTGGTAGAATTCTTTCTCAAAAATTGCCGATTCTCCATTGGAAAAAAGAATTCCAGCGATATTAAATTTATATATAAAAATAAAAATAAAATCATTTTTTCTTAAGTTAAGGAAACTTGAAAAATTTTCCCTCGAAAACTGAAAAAATTGCCAAGACTTTTTAAAACGTATCTGGAAGTTAATAATTTGGACTAAGCCAACATAATAATTGTTAGAATTCTATCGATTATTCTAAAAATATGAGATTCTAATTTTGCAAAGATAAAAAGTATTAGGATTCCATAATTCACGAACCAACTTTGCCGAATTATTTATCATAAAATATTTGCATTAATAATCGCGAATCGCAAAGGAAGAGCGCAAGAGAAGTTTTTGAAGAAGAAATGTTAGGCCGAGCGCATACATTTTTACGATAGCAACCCGGAACGATGTAAATTTTTACTGTGGAAACTCTTTTAACGCGAATTCGTTGTCCTACATTTACGTGAGATGCTCTTTGAATAGAAACACAAATGCGATGTTATCTTACATTTTAATAATTGCAGTAATACACTTATCGTGGATTTGAATAAGCGTACATAGTTGCATATTAATGATTAAGAATTAAATTTACAAATGCACACATATATGTCTGTCTTAAACGATTTGTACGATTTTAAAAATATGAATAGAATTCTGGAGGACAAAACAATTCAGACGCCAATAAAGATATCGTTCAATTTTAGATTCCTTTTTAAATAACGCGGATAAAGCATAAGCTTTTAGTAGAAGCGTAGTTTTCTTAACCTCGTTTCACGAGGAAAGCTCGATGGAATTGCGCAAACGTTGTTACTCCACATTCGCATTCGGAAGAGAATATCGATACAAAGATTACACGCGACTATTGTCTGTCGCGTCTTCGTCGTCGTCGTCGTCGTCGTGGTCTCTGCCTCGATAATTCGGCGTCTCTTTTAAAACGCGGTCACCTCGATTGTTCAGCGGATAATCAAATTAACGCGATCAACCGGAGTGCAGATGAGCCGTTCGGTTCATGCTCTCTCGCGTGAATATGCCTCTGACAGGTCAAGGACGCTCGGCGGAGCTGCAGAAAGCTGCAGGGAGAAAGAGAGAGAGAGAGAGAGAGAGAGAGAGAGAGAGAGAGAAAGAGGAGAGAAGATCCCGAAAGGCACCCGTTAAAAAGAGGCGACGTTAAAAAATTCACGCGTGACCTCCCACGTTGTCTCGAACGCATATTTCCTGGCTGGCAAATACACGCGTCATTAGGCGCGATCTGCATGCGTCTGCGAACATTCAACTTCCTGCGTACATTCGGCCGATTTCCGTCACAGACGACGTCATTAAGAAAATTGGAAGACTAGCAATTTTATGCGAGCGACTCGGATTATCGCTTATCGCAAAATGCCTAGATACAGTTGATACAGCTGTAACGCGTCTCTTCCGGATGGAAGAGCTCATGTGTCGAATCTTCGTAGTCATCCGTCTCTATTATGGACCAACTGTTGCATTTCGGTTCGTGTATAATCGCGTAGCGTCTATAGTTTTCTGAGTGATTCCTGACGCAATTAATAGACGCGGTGTTTAATATTATTACTTTTTTTTTTTTTAAACGCGTGTTCTCTTTGTATATTACACGTTGATACTTTATACGTTGCAGTGTCACGCAATATCATGCGAGGGGGATTACAATAGAAGACGCGAGATATTATTAGATAAAGATAATCTTGCCAAAGTTTGATCGAAGCTCATTACTTGCCCGTTAAAGTAAATCCTCTTATTTCGTCGATTTATATTCCTTACACAGAGGATAAAGATATTTATACGTCGTCGGGAGAGACAATGTTTTAACTTGAAACGTTGGATAAATGTAAATAAATTCTACAACGATATTGAAATGAAGAAAAAGCAAATACGCGTGGGCTGTTACAAAGATTGACATTGAGAGTTGAAGCATAGTTTATTAAGATATTATCTGTGTACAACGGAAAGGAAAACAGTAATTTTGTCTTAGGAAGAGAGCCACTAATTGCGAGCATTTGTGGAGTATTCTATTTAGTAAATCATTGAATCATTGTATATATGATATTATACATATAATATATACGTATATAATCGTTAATTTGAAACTTCCGTAAGCGCGCTTGCTCTATATTTAGATTAATTTATTTAAAAAATATAAAGAGAGAGACATGTTCTCTCCTTCTCTTTCCCCCAAGATCCTTGCTATATACACAGTTGCTGTATACTGTATTTTTTGACTTGACCAACGCAAAGGAAACAGTGCATCTCACGATGCTAACGGTTCTCACAAAATCATCGCAGACCTGTCAAAATGACATTCGTGAATTATCGACGACCGTAATATCCTACGCACATTTCACATTTCACACGCGCCTACGTTATGACATTTCGCGATTATTATCAATTGAAAATAATTACGCAAAGATATGTATCGCAGTTAAATGTCGAACGATCTTGGCTGATGCGGAAGTCCATTTGATGCCACTAATAAAACTGAGATATTGATACAAATTTATTATTCTCTGAGAAAATTAGAAATGAGTCATTACGAAATTGTAATAAGAATTTGTCATTGACAGCTGATAATCGAGACTATAAATTGCCATTATAGGATATATATATATATATATGTATATATATAATGATAAATTCAGCAATAAATTTCAGAATAACTGGTTACGATATCAAATGATCTGAATTCCTAAGCTATCGCGATTGGACATCCAATAATCTTTCATTGGCCGTAAAGGCTCTCTCATTGACAGTCGACGCTCATAATCAGAAGTTAGAAACAGCCATCGTAGGATTATAATGATTCGAAACTTGCGTTAGCGTGAACGGTTATATTCAAAATTGAACCGTTCTAATTATCAAGCCTATCGCGATTGTGAACGTCCGGCAATTTTCGTCGATCGTTTAATAGCCGACGAACGCAATCGGAAGGTTGATGTGAACAACGTGAGGAAAATTATGCTCACTCCGAAGTCGTCAGCCGGCAAATCTCGCGCACTCGGAATATGGCCGGGCATATCAGCCGATAATCACCGTGAAAAATCGCTAGCTCGCGACTCGCCTTCGTAAATCTCTCCGGAAATATCCGGTAACGTGACGTACCGTTGCGCTGCCGCATGCACACTTCGCAATAGCAACGTGGATACCGTAATCTCGCGCACACACTCCGAACACCCTTGTGTCTTCGTCTTCGTCGTCGTCCTCGTCGTCGTAGTCGTAGTCGTCGTCGTCGTCGTCGTCGTCGTCGACGCGCAAATCGACGTCTTACGCAGCGATGCGTCTCGTCACCCTTCTTCGGACTCTCTCTCTCTCTCTCTCTCTCTCTCTCTCTCTCTCTCTCTCTCTCTCTCTCTCTCTCTCTCTGCACAGACGGCGGTTATGCGATGCGAGGCGTCGCGACGTAAACGCCAACGCCGAGACCGATTCGACGTCCGCGTGCACACTGACAGCGACGTTGCTCCGAAGCCGTTGCCTCCACCTCTTCCTCTATTCGCGATACCCACCCTTCTCTCTCTCTCTCTCTCTCTCTCTCTCTCTCTCTCTCTCTCTCTTTTGCGTTCTCCACGCGCAGTAGTCTCCTGCATCCATAGCCGCCCCCACCGCATTTCTCTTGCTCTCCCTCTTCCGTCCTACCATCTTTGCCCTCTTCCTCTCCATCCTCCGTCTCTTTCCGTCCCAGCGGTCCCACCAACCTTTTACCTCCCCCCCTCCGGCCCCATTTTCTCCATCAAGTTCTATATGTGTGTGTGTGTGTGTGTGTGTGTGTTTGTGTGCACGTCGCTCCTTTCCTGCTTCCTCGCTCTGCTCCATAGACTCTTGCAATATTTTTCTCTCTCCTGTTTATTTCCTCTCTCCGTTTCTATACCGACGGATTATGTATCATGCTCGTTCTCCGTCGTTCTCGAATCTCATCTGGGATCCACCTACGTTTTCTTCCTTCTTTTTTCTCCTCGCTTTCTTTACTCTTGCTTTATCAAGCTTTGTCTTCGAATTTCCCTGTTTCCCTGTTTCTATCTCCTTCCGGTTTCTCGGAATTTATCCGTACTCTCTTGCATTCCTCTCTTGTTTTATCTTACCGCAGTCTAATTTTGTTTCGAGCTTTTTTTTTTGTCCACATCCCACTTCGCATCTCGCTGTCCTTCGCATCTTCCGCAGTTTTCTTATTCATGCAAGATACTGCGCTTTAACTATCTCATATATATGTGTGTGTGTATAAAGAAAGAAAGATTATTTCCTCGCTTCTAGATCTAATTTTATCTAATTAATTATTATAATCAACGTATGGTTTTTTAATAATTTTATAATTCATAAAGCAATTTTGTGATATAGATTTTATTGCGAATAATTTGAAATTTTGCCCTCTGTTTCGGATATTCTCGAAAGAAATTATGGGCATCAAACATTTGTTAATAGGAGAATATTTTAGACCCATTCATTTTAAGATGGTTCAAATTATTGAGAATCACTGCCAAAGTGGAATGATGGATGCTAATATTCGAGTGACTTAATATCATTAAAAATTCACAGGATCATGTGATCATAATTAAGTATATTCGTGGAGCTACGTAAATATGTAATTAACATGCAAATTTTGAGAAAGATATCCGTGCCATTGTATGCTAATTGCAAAGGATGCAATAGTAATTCGAGATGCTATTGTACCACGATGCGTTTAAGCATATAAACAAGTATATTTAAAAGACAATATTTACTATATAGACTTCTGAATTGGATGCAAATATTTTTTACGAATCTACACTATCGAACGTGAGTGGGATGGCATGCGAAAAAAATTAATTTATTTCGTGTATAGTGCGCAAAGATTCATATGATTTTTCCTCGGATTTTTCCCTTCTGACACCTTAATTCAATATGTCGGTGGTGAGAAAATAGGAGCCTTAAGTCTCCCTAAGCTATGACGCCTTGGGTTTGAGGCGATTCACGTGCAATCATTTTCGCGTCCTCGCTTAATTTAAACGAAATGTCCGTTCTACTTTATTATTGGCGTTGTCAGAAAAATAATATATTTCAAACAATCTGAGATGCTTCATCGTGAAATTACTATGTAATTTCGCCTCGTAAAGATTCTGCAGTTTCATCTCGCGTTTGCAAATTTTACATCAATTCTTTTCATTAAAATCAATCTCTCTCTCTCTCTCTCTCTCACACACAGTTATTTAACCCTTCTGTCAATGCATAACTTTTCACTTTTTCAATGTATGGGTACCAACTGCGTATTTTTTCGACACATTGCACTGCGACAATTTTTTTATTAGCAGCTGCTAATGACACATTTTTAACATTTAAAGTTGCTTTGGATGCACGTTCATTGACAGAAGGATTAAATCGCTTTTTTCTTTGCTTGTGCAATTTATTCGATTTATCTGAATTTATTTACAAGTTTATAACATCATAACACATTTCTTAACGGCGTCGCCGAGCGAACAATCATAGGTATGCAACGCGAACGCGGTGTGTCAGACGTGAATTCATATTCGGTTACACGATTCTCCTGGTTACGATCATCCCAATGGTATTTCCGCGAAATTGCGCGATACACGCTCTCGTATTGCATTGTGTCGCGCGAGCCAAAATCCTCGCTTCCGAAATGCGGATTAATCCCGTTCCTCATCCACGGGAGCGTCTTCCCCTTCCTGTCTCGAATGAGTCCCCTTTGGCGATGCAACACCGCCACGAAGTGCTTTCCCCGTGTATCAATTCGACTTCTCGAGCGTGTGTTTGCGCGTCTGCTTCCATCCTTCCGTCTTTATCCTTCCGTTCTTAGTCTCCGCGATGCACTCTCGTACGAGCGAAATTCGAAGCCAAGCGGAAGTGACCGCGTACGCTTCCGGAAGTCTGCGAGAATGATTGACCGTCAATAGGTCGGGAACTCGAGTGGACTTGTACACCGATTTTGTCGTCTTTACAACGGAAATTACTCGAGATTGGAACGTGACGTGTGTTTGATATTTCTTGGCAAACCGCGATGATTTTTCATGACGCGAGATTGTAAAATAAATTAATCCTTGAACTCTCTTGCATTACTTTCTTGATATACCTATACCTCTCGCAATTTTTTTTTTTTTTTTTTTTTTTTTTTTTTTAATACGCAGGAAACGAAAATTTTTCAAACTTAGATAAGAATAATTTATTAAATAATAGATAACCGCGGAGAGAAAATATGTAATATGTAATACAGAGGCGGCATTCTAGAAAGATTTACTTAAATCATTGCTGAATGATCGTTGAATAACCGTCTCAGTTGTTTATTTCGGAGCATTATGAGGCTATCAGCGAAGTACAAATATATATATATCGATTTCAGACAAGAATCACGAAGAAATGTATGACACAGATGTTAAAACGAACGATTTACTTATCGCTCGACGACGTCTACGTCTTGTCATACTCCGATCCACGGCAGACGCGAAAATACCATGTATATTCGCGATGCACATGGGTCCCCCCGCGAAAATACAACAATCAAAATGATGACTGCCGTAGTTTTCGCGATGTACGCGGGAGAAAGGATAGGTAGGTAGGTAGATAGGTATTTCAACGTTCACCGCATGCCAGGATAATCGCTGACGTGAGGAGTAAACGCGCGACAAGACAATGCCGCGAACAATGGCGGTTCTCCCTCTCCCCCCTCCCCTCCCCTCCCCTCCCTCTCCCCTCCCCCTCCCCCCGTTTCATCCCGCGCTCCTCTCGGTAGAGTTACTCTCTACGTGGCTTACGCTCCAAAGTAAAATACGTGGGTGCACGAGCCGGGGGAGAAATAAAGGGACAGAAGAGAGAGAACGAGAATGGCCGGGGGGGGGTGGAGAGGGGGGGGTGAGGGGGGTGAGGGGGAGAGGCAGACGACGCACGTACGTTGCGTGATCCGGTCTGCGTGCCGATGGCACTTGCAGACTACCGTGCACTCACGACGTGCACTCGCGTGTACGGCGCCGCAATCACGGAGGGGGATGAGAAGCCTTTGAACGTTCCTTCTATCACGAATCAACCGGGATTTCGAGATATACCCGGCGCGCAATCGGCTCGGGGATACATGCCATCGGTTCCCGCGAATTTCCCGATCCATTGCATCGTCGGATTTTTTTTTTTTTTTTTTTTTTTCCCTTGTTCCTTGTCTCAATCACCGGCGAATTTAACTCTTTTCGATTCTCCTGACGAGGAAATTTTGGAAGAAATTTCGACGATCGTGGATACTAAATAACGATACGATTGATAATCAGTGCCGCTAAGCGCGCGTTAATCTTTAGTAATGTAAATAACGCGTAGACAAGAATCGTGTATCTATATGCAGGATGTCTCAGAATATTTTTTTCAACCATCGATTAGCGCCATTTCCGAGAGAAAATTATGGCTGCGTAAAGAAGAAGACTCGCTCAGATTTTCATACACGTGGGATTGTATTTAAAGTGCTAAGTAATATAATTTATTTTAAAAAATTTGCGTAATTTCATTTCTGGCAGCAGCGTAAACGAGGAAACGTGTCTTTCGGTGCGAGCGTTCTCATTTCTTACACTTTTGCGCGTTACTTTCCGCAAATTTAAACTTGTGTGGGATGTATATCTTTCGCGAAACGTCAAAACGGCAGGCATCGCGTAAACTGTTGAAAGCGCGAAGCGGGTTACATTTTTTTTTTTTTTTTTTTTTCTCCCGCCATTTGCCTCGCCGACGCATTCGTCCTCCTTGGTCCGTTTCCTTCTAATTTTCTCCTTTTACTTTCTACTCGTTAAATTAATTTTCTCCCCCTGAAGATTCTCTTGGAGTACATCCAACCGTCTCCTTTTCCGCTGCATAAATGCGGGCTTGCACCTCGTCTCTATGAACGAGAGCCGTTTTTGCGAGAGGGCATAATCAACCTTTCTCTTCGTCGATTTCCTTCGGCGATTCGAGTAACTCGGGAATCGTATTCTCGAGGGATCATTCGCAGGGTCAAAGGACTGCAAAGAGCCCCGGCTCCTTACAAACCCGAGCTACTCTGGCAGCGATTCAAACTTAGCCTCGATATCTCGAAACTCCCCTGGCGGGATTTGTGGCCAAACCGGATGACTGGGATCGAGTCAATCGGAACCTTTTTTATTTCAATATGCGACAGTCGGAAAGGAAAACACGAAAACCTCACGTGAATTTTCAAATAAAAAACGAATCTTGCAATCGAACATTGTTTGTCTCAAAGTGAAATAAAAAGTTCACGAAAGAGTTTAATTTACAAAAAACAAAACGTTTAAAAAGTGTCGTTTTTATACCAAGATTTATTTCGATACTATTTATTTATCTTTTGAAAGAATGTGTCACGATCGATGCAACGATATTTATTTTATTGAAAATTGTTTAATTTACGCCGGTATGATCTAATGCGCGATAATTTCGCTCGTGCAATTTTCAGCAACTTTCGTGTATATACAGACTCGATTCCAGCAACATCTGGCGAGTCTGCAAATGCGGGAAAATTCGGTCTAAATAACGGACTGAAATTAATACGATATATATAACTTTGTCGTCTGTCGTCAACTTTGTACGAATTTCCTCCGTCCGGTTTGACGCTGTCTAAAATTACGAAAGCCATCGACTACGCACGACTTTATTCGACAATATCGCACGGAATCGCGCGAAACACCGAGATTAAACTGCGCAAAAAACAAAAAAAAGAAAAAGAAAAAACATGCCTCGCATTCGGCATTTACATCTTTTATAGAGCGCATTATTACCGTTTCGAAAGCAACGCATTTTTATTCGCTCCGTTCGATCCCCACCGGCCATTAATCTTTTATCTTACGAGACTAGCTCACGTGCACCATCCGGAGCTCACAATGCGCCGGAATACTAACTCAACACCGGGAAAGAAGAGAGGGAAAAAGAAAGAATCATTTATCGTTCGCGAGTGAAAAACGCGCGCGCGGTCGAGAGCGCGCGACGATGAGAAATTCTACGACGTTTTTCATCGCGGATTATTTTACGATTCGCGCGAATTAAACGTATGCACCACAGATCGTCACATGAACGAAATTCAACTAATTCGTTCGGAGAAAAGGACAACATTCAATTTACGTTCGATTGTCAGATTATCCGCGCGAATTCCGTACGAAGCTGATCTGATCTTAAAAGCATTGTACAATTAAGAATTTTAGTAAGGCTCTCAATGTAAAATACAAATTTAAAAATAATTAATTAATTAATTAATACAAATTTAAATTGCAACGGGCTTGAAAGAGCCGCGGATGGTAGTGCGTCAGTTTCAAGGAAAATTAATTTTTCATTGAAACTGATTATTTGTTCACGGAGCACAAACTTTTTCTTGGTCCGATATCAAGTAATTAAATTAAATATCAATTCGAGATTTTTATTTTAATAAATGAGCGAGTAGACGAGAAAAATATCGAAGTCGCTGAATCGGGAATTGTACAATATTTCTCCAATGATAGTTAAATGTTGAGTAATTAGCCGCAAATAGACGGTATTTTATTTTAACGTGATGTCAGACACATCTTTTCGTAGAGCCTAGTAAATGGGTGCTACAATAATGAAATTTTCATTTTCATAAACGTCGCTTTTATTTCTCGAAACAAGAACACTTATTCTCATAACTGTTTTTATAAACGACTGTGCTCCGCGCGAAACCGACCTATATCTCATTTTGCATGTCATTACGTTTACATTACGCTTACATTTTGCAGTTATATCGCGAGCTGTACTGCTAGTCTCGGTTAGCAAACGAGAATGTGTCTTCCTTCAAATTTAAACTTTTCACGTACGCTCGCATGAAATTATTCCATGAAAATAAAACGTTTAATTGTGACGAACGATTTGCTATTCGAGTGGAATCGACTTTTAGATCGCCTTCATCGAATGCATAGCATATGACACAGCTATCGATAATTGATATGACCGGCGCAGGCCATAGATTAGAGATATTCAAATCGACCTGTATACATCAATCTTGGATACTTTTACTAGCCGATAAATAGAGGACAAAATCGACACAATACGACCTCGATAGAGGCAGTTCTCTAAAGACTTTTGTATAAAATTGACCGAGAAATATTAATCTTAAAAATCTAAATCTTTACTATTTTCTTCTTAAATAAGTCGGCAAAATTACCATAACGCCTTCATCTACACAGAGATACAATAGAGAGAAAAACACGGTGTAAAATTTTATGCATTAATATTACCGGTATAATATATTTTACATAAAAAATTGTTTATTCTTCACAATATTTTTAATTGCGCGTATCCGACTATATTTATAATTACATTATCTTTTTTTACTTATAATGTGTAGGAATTATTACCAAATATGAATATGTAATCAGTCTTTAAAGAATAATGTCGAAATGTATGAAAATCTCGAAATACGCAAAGAGTCGCGGGAAATAACTTTTATGTAAATATAATCGATGCTGCCAAGAGCTGATATCGCTCGTGGATCATGGGCTACATTGTAAATAATCCCCGCATTCCTGATTGTAGACCGATCGCAGCCAATGTGTTCAATCCACGTATTCTAAAGTTACCGAGCAGTTTGTGAACAGCTGCAAAGTTGCAGCTATGTCCTCGACTCGGTATAGACGCTAAACCAAAATGGGAACATGAGAATTAACTGATCACGACAAACTCCAGAAATCTATTATAACGTTCAAACTCGGTTAACGCTTGTCGAGAACTGGCGAATAGATTTTTGAGCCGATGCTTTCCAAAACTAACTTTAAAACGCTACTCAAATTCAAATATTTCAGCATAAAGCGCCCATCTCTCTTTGCATTGCATGGTTTAACTTTCTGGTCCATCGAAAGAGAGTTTCGAAATGTCACACGTAATTATACATATTTTTGCACAAATAATACAATTCTATAATGAATTTAAAATAATAAAATAATTTTTTTCGTCAAATATAAAGTGGTAACTAGAGAGCTTTGGTACATATATGATTCTAGCATATGTATATAATAATTTTTACTAATTATTACCTAATTACCTTATTTAACCTATTTAATTCATATTAATTATTACTTTAGATTAAACTAGCAACCCCTCTTAAAATATTTAAAAAATTCAGATATAAATTTAATTCCATCCGCGATTTTATTCTCGTAGAAATCTGATCAATATACATTATTGTACAAGAGAGAAATAAGATATTTATTAATAATACACAATACAAATCTGCTAATATGATTATTAAATAAACTAAATATGAATTAAAGTATTCTGTTTTTAATAGTGTTTTTTTTTTTTTAAAGATATGATACTATGTATCATATTTTCAAAACTTAACTTGCACCATTCTCAAAATTATTAATTGATATAAAAGATACTGAGATAGAAATATTCTAGAATTTATCCACAGCCTATATACATTTAAATTATAATTAAATAATAAGCTCTCGCGATAAGAGAAGTATTTATCACTCGCGTTTTAATTTCCAGCCACTTAACGTTCACTCGTTGCATGTCATGCAAGTAACGCGTACGCGTCATATTAGACGTTGATAATACAATGTGCAGTTATGACAGGATAAAGCCAAAGCGCAGTTTTGCAAGAAAAACTTATACTCGTACCGATAACACGTGTACATCACGATACACTTATCGGAGATGGGAATAAGAGGAGGAAGAAAAAAAAAGAACAAGGAGATGAAAAGTCTATACACATTATGTATTCTAGCCATAACACACCAAAGTGGCATCAATTCAAGGATACAAATGTGACACTAGAGTGCACGACTAAAAAAATTATCTGATAAAAATAATTATATAATTTAACATATCCTTATATATGCGTGAATTTCAAAATTAAATTATACAATATCTTTTTCGTATAAAATATATTATCGTTACAAAAAAAAAAAAAAAAAAAAATCAAGTGAGCTCTCTCTCTCTCTTTCTTTCTTGTCTGAAATTTGCTTCTTAAATATCTTAAAAATATACAAAAAAAACAACAAACAGAAAAACCAAAAGTTTCAAATCTCAAGCGTCGAGGCAACGATATAATATGACGCAGCCAAGCATATATTATATATAAAACAACGAAACCGGAGAAAGAAGAGTTTGCATGCGAGATAAATACTCGCCCAACTGGAAAAACGCATCACGGCGCTTCGTTATTCCAGCGCGTCTCGGCATAGATTTTTTTTCTCGCTAGACGTCACCGGGCGATGAGAAAAAGCGTGAAAGAAAGAGTAAAGAGAGACGACCGGCGTAAAATTGCGGTGATGAGAGGTGGTTTCCCGTCGGAAAAAGATGTTCCGCAACAATTGTGCGCATAGGGTTTAAATGGATAGTTTGCAGCGAAATATAAGTTTTCTCTCCGTTCCGGAACATATTATTAAAATTTATATCTGGTAACGAAAATTCCTCACAGACTTTCGAAAGAGCGAATAAGGTTAATAAGGATCAACATAATCCGGAAATAAATGAGAATAAGAATTTGTCTTATTATATTAAAATATTATATTATAATATTATATGAAATATTATATTAAAAATATTACATTATAATATTATATTAAATGTATAAAAATATTATATAAAATATTAAAATAAATCTTACATAATTGAAAGTT
Organism: Lasius fuliginosus; assembly: GCA_949152495.1. Lineage (NCBI taxonomy): Eukaryota > Metazoa > Arthropoda > Insecta > Hymenoptera > Formicidae > Lasius > Lasius fuliginosus. The sequence continues at coordinate 457,557 of OX424456.1, read as the reverse complement.
AAAAGTAATTGTGTGTGTGTGCACGTGTGCTTATTTAATATAAATATCATAAAGTTGTTTAAAAGTAACGATCAGTAATATCGTTAAAAATTACTACGGTATCAACATAAATTTGTCATGAAATTTCTCATAAAAGGAATATCCGATGATTCCGGGACAATGTTTAATCGTACATTATTATATGTGGTATTATTAGTTCAAATGACAATCATATCTCGCGGGAAATCCGTGTCAATAACGAGAACTCGTCGAGTAGGGACATTAAAGGGGACAAACGTTATGTAACCAAGGGACGTATAAAGACGGAATGTTCATTCGGATGCACGTTTAGGAAGAAACTTTATCCCCGAATCTAAAAAAAAAAGCATTTCCCGCGAGAAAGACATTTGCATTTTTCCGATAAACGTAATATTACGTACGGAGCTTGTGTAGAAGATGAAAGAGAAGGGGATGTAAAATAAGTTTAAAAAATGTATAACTATTTTTTTTTTAACATATATACAATATATATATACCGGATTAAAAGGATTACTACGCGATTAAAGAGTTTCCAAGCGAAGAGTCAAACGTTATTTTAGAGACCGCAATATCTCCGTTTAAGAAGATATTAAATTAAGAAAGAGTTATAGAGGTATATATAATTTTCAAGTGGAAAAAAGTCACGTTGGAAAAACCTTTATTGAATAATTTATTTGGATTATATATTATCAAAAATCCGTTCCTCATATCTCCTAGAGAAGTTTAAGTTTCTTAAAGACTTAAACAACCGTTGCCGTTTTAAAACCTGTAATAAAAATTGCAGTAAAATCCTTTAGGAGTAATAACGGCGATCTATATTTGGTATAAAAATTCAAACTTAAAAAATTGCACGTTAAATGTAATTTTTGACAAAAAGATTCTACTTATTCAAAGTCGCAAAGTTTTTACGGTTCCCGCGTAAAAGGTACAAGTACGAAATATTGAGTCTTACGAATTCTCTCGCTAATAAACTAGATTGACGTGATGTAATCGTCTAATTCGAGCTCTCGAGGTCGCGTATACTCGCGAATATTGTAGCAGAGCGTTTCCCGGCGGAAATTGCTGAAACTCGAACATATAATGCACTTCATCGTTCGCTGCACCGTAGAAAGAAAGCGCGTCGATGAAGAAGGGGGGCGAGGGAGCGGAAGGAGGAGGACGGGGGGGGGGGGGCGCGCAGGTAAGGAGGGAAATTTGCGAGAGCGCCGACTAAGGGTGTAACCCGGTCGATAAACCGGGGTGGGTGCGGTCTTTCCTCATCCCCCTGGACCGACAACCCCGACCCCCGGTCCAGCGTCTCCCCCTCCCCCCCCCCCTCGCCCCCTCCCCCCTCATCTCCGAGTCGGCGACCGAACGTCGCTGCAACTGCAGTTCTCGCGGCGAAATTTCTCTCGGCGACGTCAACCCTCTCTTCGACCCCCTTCGCCGACGTCAATTTCTCCTTGTCTTTACCTCCGGCAGGATGTGTACGGAGAGAAACGGATGCTCCCTTCCTCGTGTTCTCAATAAGTAACACGCATTGCAGCGTGAAAGTTTCTGACAAATTAAACGGTACAAGTGCCAGCGATTTTTTTTATTGCGCGACAGTGATTCTTGAAAGGATTTAATTAAGGATATGAGCTGTCGAATTGAGCGAGAATCGTTCACGCTATTACAATCTATTACAATATGTGCTAATTGAAGCGGACGATTGTTTAACGATACTTGCACGTAGGTTGTATCAAATATTAATCTTTGAAAATTTCGCGAGGAAGAGAATAAATCCGTTATTTTTAATTCTTTGCAACGAATCTGTACAACAAAGGGTTTCTTCCGATGAAAGAGATACCGAATGTCCGATATTTGACACGAAAGGGGTAAGAGAGGGAGGCGAGACTTTTATCATATTAAATTTATTTATCATATTAAATTTTGCATCAACGATGTGCGCGCGCGCAAATGTCCCGCGGGATGAATGCGCTTCTCTAGTTCAGTAAAGGTTAAATAGCGATCGACGAATGATAGTCGAAGACACGCGATGGAGAACTGTTTCTCCTACATTTTCATCTCTTATACAGTTATACATCGAATTCCTTGTACTTTCGAGAGTATGTGTGTATGTGTGACTCTGACGAGGTTCAAGAAAGTATACGTGCGAAATGTGTGTAAAGGGAATTAATGATAAATTAAATAACGCTTCTCTATGTGACAATTATAAGAATTTAATTTTTTTATATAAAAAATTATAGTGAGAATGTTTTTTATCATTTAAGGGAATCATTTTCATAATTAGTCTTCGATATTTCCACGTGTTTGAATCCGCTTAATATATTCTCAGAGAACTTTTAATATATTCTCAAGATTTATTTTGCATCTAATTATTGTATATAAGGCGTTCTCGTTTAAAGTCAAATCACTCTTTGAAAAAGAATCATTAATTTAACTTTTCTTTCAACTTTTACTCTACAAACCTGAAATTTTTATTTCTGGTATATACACCGGTTTTCCATAAAATCCTTATATGTGCATCTGCAAACTATTATAAATGTTATTAATTTAAGATTTTAATTAAAGATTAAAATATCTTCAAAATATACACGCGCTCTCTGACCAATCACTTACATCATTTTCAAAATAAACAGCTGATGCATATACAGAGTTTCTCAGAAAATAGATGCGGACTAAACTTTGAAACGCCATACAGCCGCGCACACAATGCACATAGTATTTGAATTTTTTGACATACGTCAGATGGAAATATCAGCTGTCACGCGATACCTATGTATCTCGCATCGCAGTTCTTTGAGGATAAAATACGCGAATGCCGATAAGGGTATGACGTGACGCGAGGCGCGTGAGTAACTACAGGTGGCAAGCAGAGAGCTGCGATATCGACTTTGTCGGCGGTCTGTTTCTTCGATGGTGAAGAAACACCGGCTGTGCGTGGTGCGCTTCTCCATTCGCTCGCCTGTTCCGTTTACTCTGCCGCAAACGTGCTTCGGATAACACCGAGCGCGATCGCTATTGCTCCGCTCGTGCAAACATCGGTATCAATATTTACGCAGCTTGTTTCCACGGAGTAGCAAATCCAATTTTTTTTTGAAAAAATAGTCACGGTACGCGTAGAAATCTCGAACAGAAGCAAATTTGACTGTAGAACGTGGCATTTCTCTGACAAAAATACCGAAAAAACGCGCGTTCGGAGTTTAAGTCTAGTAGAGTTGTTCTTAAAATAGCATTAAGTTTGGGTTTGAACAACAACTGTTTAATTATTGTATCCGTGTGTGTTTCTTAATTAGTAAATTTGTATAAATATGAAAAGTTATTTTTTTTATCTTCGTGGCTTTTTTTTTTTTTTTTTTTTTTTTTTTTTTTTTTTATGGCACTTATTTTAGGGATATTGTATACTCGGAGATTATTTTATATTCAAAGATATTATTACTTTTCTTTATCTATTTTTTTTTGCGGGTTTATTCTTATGTACATATTGCTGTGTAATTATAATGACATAATTTTAGTCTTTTCTCCAATATCCGTGCCATCATTAATCTTTCAATTTGAAATGGTCTTTATTTTAATGGAAATTTAATCTAAAATTAATTTTAAATAAAACCTGATATTTTATTAGACTTTTAATTAATTTGTAATCACCACAACATTTGATATTGAGAGAAGATTATGAGTTCTCTCATTAAATTTTCAGTGAAAAAAAATTCACCTCAAATTCATCAAAAATCTTCATAAATTGAATTAACATTAATTAACAGTAGTATCCTTCTTGCTTCTGATAAAGATACTTGTTATATTTTTATTGATGTATGCATTTCTATAGGAAGAATTCTGTAGAAAAAAATATAAAAACGGATAATTATAATTATAAATTTTATTGCATAAAATCTACAATTCTATTACCAACTATCTTTCTTGAAAAATGTATAGCACAAAAGCAATGATGCCTTCAAATTAATTTCTTCTTGAATTTAGTCATCAGAGTTGTTTTCTCCTTTTTATCTGTTTTATCTTTAAAGTTCACACACGTACGAAGCGCTCGAAAGAAATCCGTCAATTTTCGCGGATTGTACTTTTTGAAACGTTACAATTAAACTTTCCGGTGCAAAGGTAACGCTCATTATCAATCGCCGATTAAATTTTCTGTAAACGTTTCCGGACAACAAATAATTTTATCGGAACATTCTCCTCAAAGTGTCGTTTTACGATAAAGTTTAAGAGTCTTGGAATTTCGTTCACGTAGAAATACTATGTAAAGTAAACTTTTTCTTTGCGGTAATTAATTTTCCGTTTTCGATCATTTCCTCATTTCATGCAACTATATACGGCATACTATCTTTGCGTCAGATTAACGCGAGTCTGTCAAATTTTCCATGACAAAAAGTGAACAAGCAACTTCACAATCTGCTTATTATAATCTCGCTAGAATTCTTCAAAGTTGCGACCGAGTTGGTGACGTGGTCTAAAGTCTTAATCCTTTCACGTTTCAACTTTTAATCTTTATTTTCCCTAGATAGCAAACTTAGTGTAAAATTCACAGAAAATGGTGTTTTAAGCGTTTTCGTAGAAAGCTCGCTTCAATCTCATTATATTAAGTCAATCACGATTTTCACGCACGTGTCCAGAAGAATAGATATAAATTACAAGTTCTAGATCTTTTTATTGGAATCACAGAGAGTGAATTTTGAGAAAGTTTCAGGGATAGAAGAAAGTTTCATACACACTCGACATAGCAATTAATCGCGAAACAAGACTGGTACAAATTCCATTAGTTTTTACATTAATAGCGTTAATGTATAATGTAATTAAAAATCAATGCAAGAGCTTTGATGCGTTCAATATATGTTATAAATATACCTCGTATGTGTGACCTTTCGATTAGTCTGTCGATGAGCTACTGTAATCACTTAACGCGTAATCGTGCAAATTAGATTGGGAACTATACATATAATATTGCGGATGTCACGTTATTAAATTGTGGATATACAACATATTGTATTCGTTATTGAACGTAGCAGTTGAAATACGTATATTTTACATTAAAGTGTTTATTATGAATGTGCATTTCATAATCAATGCTTTTGAAATCTTCAATGAGTGCATCAATGTTTGCAATAATTAAATCAGTCGTATCTATTGCAAATCAATTATACAGTACTATTTAATTACATACATCAGATATGACACATTTTTATAAAAGACATTTATAAAATTATTTTAAAAAATATGTTTCCATATAATTATTATTCCGTGAGAACAGAATTATTTATTTAGACAAATATTTCGCATACTTATGAAATAATAATTGTCATACATGATTTAAAAATATTGCACATATTTCTGCAAATATGTGTTATTATATATGTAAAAATCCGGTATGCGAACAAGAGAGTGAGTGAAAAATGGGAGAGTGTGCGTGCGAATATACAAGTGCATATTTTGTAAGAATGAAAATGTTTAGGATAAGTCAAATTAATAATTAGACAAGTAAAGCGCGCGCGCGCGAAAGTTGATGTGACCCTTTAAAAATATTAATAATAAATTATGACAATAAACAGGGCTAACTTATTCTTTAATCGCAACATATTTCACATCTTCGAAAACTTTCGATATTTCAACGAAATCGCGTATAACTTTTTTTCGGCTGGGATTTAACGCACGTCTGACCTCATCTCATTCTTTTCGATTGGAATAAGTGCATCGTCCGATACATCCAATAGCGAGAAGATTGACTATAAATCACCAATATATCCCGCACTATGTCGAGTAGTCGCTATATGGTGCTTTATCCAGCATTAACGTATTTTATCACCTTTTCCATAAATTCTTTTTATTGATTTTGCATATGACGCGCACTTCGGTTTCCTAACTTATTATTATAATAATGAGAAATTATAATAATATAAAAACATTTTAATAATAAATTACACCGAAAAAAATTACAGAGAAATAAATTACACAGAAGTCGCAGTATCACTATACAATAATATCTTTCTCGCATTAAATTAAGAAATTTTTTTAAAGGTTTTGTCTAAATATGTTGAAATTTTTTTTTTGTAAATAAAATATTAATGAAATGTTAAAATAAAAATGGAATTTATATCTTCCTCCATAAAATATTTTATTTCATTCGCAAATTCGACTGTAATATGCAACGGCAATGTTCATAATTGAAATACATCGCGTAATATATGCGATCACTTTGCGATCTGTGATTTCTACAATCATGGTATCAATAAAAATTTTCGCGTCACGCCCTCGGCAAAGGCTCACTTTTATCAAATTTATGAGAATGTGCGACGAAAATTTGGGAAGAGAAAGAAAGAGAAAGGAACCAAGTAGACATTCTCTCTCTCGCAACGATATGCGAGATGTACTGAGCGTCGCAGGATACATATATATTTCTAAACTAAAGAATATAACCTTTTCATCGACGGCAGCGGAAGTAAAGACCGCGAATGGGAGAGAAGCTGGCTCCCTTTGGGATTCGAACGGAACGAAGCTCCTGCCTGAGAGCAGTCAATGCTACTCAGGACTTCTGAGCACGTAACTCTGCGCCCAGATGAGAGATATATATATATATATATATATATATATATATATATATATATAGCAGAAGAATAAGAAAAGCTTACGGGACGACGGAAAGGCCTCCGAGCCTCCGTGTGCACTGGCCTTTCTTTTGTCTTTATTCGTTCGTGCTTTCATCCTATCTCTCACCGGCTACGTTACTTCGTTTCCTTCTGTTCGCGTAAAAATTCTCTCGACAGATTTCAAGTAGCTGCTTCTTCCCATTGCGACCTCGTTCATCTCGTCTTCGTTATCAGACGAGTGTGTCGCATTTTTGTAAAAGCATAATTGAAAATTATTTCGTATGAATATCCATCATTCTCGTGAGATACAGCGTCTCAAAATATACATAATTCACGAGGCAAAATCAAATACTGTGCGTCTGCAGATAAATATTTTTATGTTGCATCAAAATGTAATGCAGATAAAAATATTTATTGTCGAATATTTAAAAAAATAGTATTATATATCTATCTAAAAAAAAAAGAAAATAATAATTTTCGAAGAACGAGCATTTTTAAAAAAATTCTTGGACAACTCGTTCAAGTTTGTTTGTATCTTTAATACGTTAGGGCTTCGTATATATAAAAAGCACGAAGAAATGAGCGCAAAAGTAAAAGTAATATCTGCGAGATGCACAGTGAGAAACGCGAGAGTGGAAGATGCGAAAGAGAAGAGGCCTTTTTTTATCTCTCATATCACGGAAAGGAATAAAATAAAATGTTCGCCGATTAAGATCGGCCGATACGATGCGGTGAGTCGAGATCGAATTTCAATTATTCAGATGCATGTACTTCTCAAGAATTCTCCCGCTTCGTTTATGATCCTTACGATCTCCTCATCGGACACGACGTCTTATTCCTTTCCCTCCTTTTTTTCCTCAAAAACAAACGGTCGCATTCGTGAATGATGAGCGAACAAATAGAAACTGCGTTATCGATAATGCCTTTAAAATTCAGTAACCATTTCCCTCGTAATCCCTCGTTTTTCTTCTTTTTCCTCTTTTCTCTCTCAATTCGTCGAACAACTGTCGCGAAAGGTTTTTCCACAGATCGATTCAAGACAGCATTCTGATTTATTTCGTCCCGCACCGAAGTGCACCTCAATTCGAAATTCTTTCAATCAGATTTTTTTATTACATTAAAATACTTTCACGAATATAGACGATTTTCCTGAAACTCGGACGAGACAAGCGCGATATAAATTTAATTATCCTCGAAATTAAGATTGCCCCTTGAGAACACAATTTTTTTTATTAAATACAATGGTATACCAAGATGGACCGTGACCGTTTTTCTCCTGACCTTTTCTCTTACGTTATCATAAATCACATCACCGCGGCAAAGTTAATGATATCCAGGATCAGGTAGTTGACGCCAGGTAGCAGTTTCGTCCAGAAAGATAGAGAGAGAGAGAGAGAGAGAGAGAGAGAGAGAGAGAGAGAGAGAGAGAGAGAGAGAGAGAGAGAAAAGAACGTAATCTCGAGACGTCAAATACACAAGCCGGATGTAGGAGAATGGAATGAGAATGTCAGAAAATTCCCAGCTGGTTAAGCATGAAGAGGCCACCGCCGCCTCCGTCGTGATGTAACCCCGTGGCACTCAGTCCTGTTAAAACATTTACAACATGGAACGCCGCCGCTCTCCTGCATTTTCCATCAGGTGACCGAGCGGCGAATACGGATAGATTAACTTCCACGAAGCCTCCGAGGCATCGGAGTACCTGAATTAGGGGCTCCTGTCTTGCGCGGTGCGGCGCGGCGCGGCGCGGACGCAATTTATCCGCGAGGATCGAAACACGGTAGACCGTAATTAGGTCACCGACGTGGGTCACGGCGGAGGAGATCAATTTAAAGGCCGTGTCGGAGATGAACGCTCGGCTAGGCGATAACTTTCAAGGCAAAGTGCGCGTCGCATCCTCGAACTTAATCCGCGATCCTTGCCCGACATAAGGGAGACACCGATCGTATCTTGACACGTCGCAAAGAGAAAGTGTCGTAGTTATTGGCGAAAAATGAATGAACCCATGTAGAGGTCTTCTTTTGGAAAATCAATCCTCCGTGGATATGAAATTTTTTTTTTTTTTTTTTTTTTTTTTTTCCCTCAATAGAAACGCCATTTTTCATATTCTTGTAAATGTCAGTGCACGATATCTTATACATAGTATTAATTAAAACCATCGATTAAAATTCTGTGAAGATTCATAATGAATTAAATTGAATACAAAGATATTTTATTGTATACCCATGTTTGATTCATGCAAAGCCCTTCATTTTCCGAGATTTAAAATTCGATGGCTCTGTTTGTTAGAGTTTCTCACATTTTGACCAAATTCCCGCATTCAGCGCAAATGCTTATGAATTATTATGAATTTTACAGAGACAGCCATTTAATCAAGCTTATTTATAAAAACAAAGAAATGAAAAGTTAAACACGCATTTATGCAAATGTGACTATGCATACGTAAAAAGCTTTGGTTAAATTACATTTTCGCTGTTATACACTTGTGAATCATAAACGACGAGGGGGAATATTTTTAAACACGAGAGCATATTTAAATGATATCATGCATATCATAATGAAAAATTTTCAAAGTTTTTTTATATTTTTCGAGAGTGACATTTTTGCAATTCTGAAGAACGCAGAAAACTTTTTTACTGCAGATTTAAATTATTAAAATGTGCCCTTTTCACATATTTTCCCCCTATATCGATTTTTAGATATAAAGTACGTGTTGACGCGTATTTCTTTTTTCATAAGCACTCCAGAAATGGAGTTTCTTAAATTGAGTATAAACCACTTCGTAAGCTATAAAATTGGCCGCTTAATTATCTCTAAAGGTCACAACATTCCGGATGTCGTAATTAGGTCACCAGCATATATATACCGCAATTGGAAGCCTATTTAAGCATACATCCATTATCCTGTGTTATAAACCATCAATGACATATGATTTACGGCCTATTAATATATCGATATATCGCTTAGCATTTAAATTTATTCGCCTAGAGTTTTGTAAAATTTCTATGAATTTTTAAAATTGTCAAATTTCAAATTAATTTGCTAATAAAAATTATAATTGAAGATCGACGTAATGAAAGATCGGAATAGGATCAAATAAAAATTTATATAATTAAATTACGAGATGCAAACAAGTATAATATACAATTAAAAGAAAATTGGAGACTGGATAAAATCATTAACTTTTAAATTCCACGTAAAATGCAACAGGATATACATTCAATAAAATAACTTTAATAAAATCAAAACTATCATGCATTGTTAACTCCGATGATGACGAGAATTGTCGATTTAACGTAAAGTCCATTAACAAGTCTATTATATTCACAATATTGCATAGAATATATTTGGAGGGGATATTCCATATTCCATAACGAACCCACAAAATCCGTCGTTTAATTGTCTCGGAAGATCGAATTGCGGCTATCCTACCACAATTAGGTCACTGTCCTATCCAGAGTTGAAACTCAATCGTACGGCATCTACGGCCTTCAATACCACAAACGATAAATGATTAATCCCGATTGACATAGAAAATATTTTCGCTCTATAAAGTTTTATCAATCATGTGCTAATTGTGTGGCAAATATTAAAATAAAATTTTTGAAGAAAAAAATTGTTTTCTATTGCATACATGAATCTCATCTACTCGCGGTTTTTCAATGGCGCAATTTTAGTAGAGCCAAAATAATATTGCAAGATGATTGCATTATATTTGAAAATGCACAAAAATACACTTATAATATTATACCAATTATTAACATTATCGGCTATAGATATGTCTAATTAATTTTCTTAATCGTGGAACATGAAGTTACGAATTTTTAAACTTGCATCTTTCTACTTTTCAAACATGGATGTTTATACTAATATTTGAGAAACAACCATGTTTGTGTCGCAAAAATATACCATTTGATATCGTTTGTTGCGCACAAAAATGATGAGAAAAATAAAGATTGCAATCGTTCCATCCGCGGTTTATCGAAAAAGATTTCTAACAGTTTTGTATTCAAAATACAAAATATAATACGCGATAGCTGCTAGGATCAAAACATTTTCCACAACTGGGTCACCGTGCGATGGTGTACTATAAACAGTCGCTCTCATCATATAACAGGAAGTGCATCCCTATATCAGCACCGTTATCGTAAAGTAACCACACGAGACAATTTATTCATTGCATACATACCCTAAGGCCTACACCATCAATTTAAGATCCCTTCTACCTGAGGGAAATATAAGCATATTTGATCCGAAATACGGTGGATAAATGATACCTTTCGATACGCTCGCGGTGCATTATATGTTTTGAGAATTTTTTTTTAGCTCTCGCATAAGGGGGAGGGATAATTGTGATTTCATATTATTTATTAGAGCCAGCGTTCGTGTAATAAAATTGTAGGAATAACTAAGAATAATTATTACAGGAATAACTAAGGAAGACCTATTGTTAGACTTTCGAAATACAAAACTTAATACTTTAATTAATGAATTTATTATGCTATATTTATGCCACGTCCAGAGAATATCGTTAAATGCAGATATCAATACCATGTTTAACAGAATTAAAAATTAATTATATAAATTTTATGAAAAAAATGTGTAAAGCAATTTTATATATTTTTTCAAAATAAATTTTATATTTCAAATTTTTGTTTTTGTTTTTCAAAAGATTCTCTACCTAATTTATACAATCTATATTACAGTTATGGTAGGGGACCTATCATAAACCCATGATCGATCGTTAGGAACTCGTAATAGGAGACGTTATACAATCGTTATAATGGCTTTCATATACGAAGATAGATCGATAATCGTGAGATGAAAAACACGACTTGATACGACTATTGCTCTTGCAAAAGTTGGAACGAAAGCGCACGTACAATAAGCAGGTCACGATATTGTGTAACATACGAAACACATCCATACACATTCGTGTGCTCGCATCATTATCGTGAAGTAAGCCATTATTTGCTCGTTAGATTCTTTCGCGGTCTATGATTCTTTTTTATATTAACATTATACGCAAAGAAATACGAAGAACATTAACGAGCATTTAAACAATCTCCAATGCCGCGAAATGACGTGTATCACTTATAAAATATAACGACGTTTTGAAACAGGCAAGTAAGAAAAAAAACTTCACTCTGACGCAGTAATTTGCGCGCACGCAAAGATCGATACACAAAATGCAAATTGACAAGTGACGCCGCAGAAACGTTGTGGGAAAAACTCATTTTCAAGCGCGAAAATTAACATTTACGTATCGTATAGAATGTAAAAAAAATGTAACACTTTGCGCGGCAACGTTTAATAAATTGCGACACAAAATTTAGCAAATTTCCTCACTTCACTTTTCGACGAAATATTCTAATTAGCTTTGTGGCGCTCGGCGACTAGGACATCATTAATTGCGTTGGCCAAAATAAATGAAGGCATGTGCTTTGCAATTAGGTCGGCACCCTGGAATGTGACACTGGAATATGCATGTATTTATGTATTGTGTGTGTGTGTGTGTGTGTGTATGTGATGAGAAATAAAAAGTACAAAATTATCTCCCTCGAGGTTTCTGTAAAGCAGCGAAATTCCTTTCGGTCGTATTATCTCATTTTCACGCAGGAACAACTCTTGGAGGGTTGCCGGTCAAATCTTTTAACCCTTTTTAGAGTAAAAGTGTACGAGGGTCTTTAAAATGTTACAGAGCTTTATAAAAGCGATGTGCTCGCGGCATGTCGCATGCTGTTTAGCACTTGGTCGTGATATCTTTACAAAAAAAAAAGGAAAAAATAACTCTGTGTCTATAATTAAAACAAAATTCGGTGAGAACCGAATACATCTTTGAATATTAATGTTGAGATTGAATGTCAATTTATTACAAAGCGCTCTCTCTCTCTCTCTCTCTCTCTCTCTCTCTCTCTCTCTCTCTCTCTCTCGTACATTATTTTCTTTCGCAAAGAAAATTAAATCTTCTGTGAGTATTCTCAAATTAATAAACATCTCGCAAAAAAAATTACTTGGGTTGCCTTATATTCTCGTATTTTTCTGCTTTTGACGGATTCAGTTTATTAAAAAAGTCGTGAAAGGGTGTGTTGGAAATTTTTCCATATGTGCAATTATTCCCGCTTATTCAGAGAAAAAGCCAGTTTAAATAAAAACTACAATCTGAATAATAAAAAATATAGTCTGAAAAAATATATATTATACATAGAGTCAGAGAATATTTTAATTTGTGTCTTCTCCTCCTCTTTGTCCCCTTTCTATGGATATATGTTTTTTTTTCCCCCCTTTTACATATTCTTCTAGTTGCATCAGATAAGAATTCGTCAAACGGAAACAAACTATCCGGCGGGATGAAAAAAGATGCGGGACGCGAATTTACATACGACGCGTATAACGCGAAACTTTCTCGAAAACTTGAAATCTTTCAAACTTTGCGGCCATCCATTTTAAACGTGCCAGTCAAGTTTCTTGCGGAGTAAATGCATAGGTCATAATGCGCGATATGCATACGTCAGCGCAAGACTAAGGGGGAAAAAAAGTGGAGAGAAGTTTCGTGCATTTAAAAACATACTACTGATTCTCCGACGATATATAATCGGGCAAGTTTAATCCAATTGCTCATTGTCAGATAATTTCAAACAATAATAAAATCACCTCCAAACAAATTGCAAACAACTCGCAGTAATTCTAACTATTTCAGCAAATTTTCGACTTAAATTAAAGAATTAAATTAAAGAAAGAAAAAAAAAGAGTTTTGGACAATAATGACGCACGCGAGATATTTAGATGCAAGGGCGCGTAATTTGCTACATCGGTATAATTTTAATAATTGATAATTGTTATCGCGAGGATGATTGTTATAATTCTTAGTGTTATTAATAAGTAGTAACCAAATATTTCCGTTCGCGATGCTAAGCCACGTCTCTTCGTACGACTAACAATAAGTCGGACCGTTAAGAAAATTGCTACGAAAAGATGAGACATTAAAGCGGGCAGTTATGTGATTAGCAACCGCCATTATTGAGCCAAAACTTCGTGCTGGATTATATCAATGTGATGCGATGATTCGCTTTCTTACCGTCCAACGACACGCAATGCCTCCAGACGAATATGCGCATCTCTGCGAGGTCCGAGAATCGCGTTTCTACCTGGATCAGGCTAACTATATCCCCCGAAAGATATTCTCCCTTTTTCTCGTTTTATTTACTTTACGAAAGACTCGTCACACACGCATTTTTTTGTCGCGCACAATTTATTCGCGCCGGGGAAGCGATTTCTCGCGTTCGATATTAAAACGGTTAGCGATTCTCTGGCTGTATTGCCAGAGATTTCGGTCCATTAAGCGTTAGAAAGTGTGTTCCCCTTCGTTACTGGTCTCTGTCGATTTTGGCACGTTTTTGTGGCACACGGTCGATCCAATTTGGAAGACTCGATGACCCGGCGAGTTTTTTTTTTTTTTTCTTTTTTTTTTTTGTTCGCAGAGAACCGTGCGATCTAATGGTGCATTCTGATCAATGAGAATCGGCGACTGTGTACTCTTGGCGGGCACCCGGTTGACGAATAACGGCGATCATCTTCATCGATCCCCGCTCCGTTCATCCATATGAATGAGACACTAAATATATCACGGTCCTGATGCTCCTCTCTTTTGCTACCCGAGATCGGCCCTCGCAAGACCTTATGCAGCGAGAGCATTCTCTTCGCTCCGGCACGATTGCACCGGCTACTTATTTCTCTAGACTCCTCTGCGCACCTTTTTCAGTGGTACAATATAATTCAGTCACGAATTATTCTCTCCGAATAATATATTTACCGCGTCTTCGTAGCCTCGGCTTTTTTTGAACTGAAAATACTTCTTGGTCTTGAGATGGAAATAATAATAAAAAAAAAAAAAAAGAGAGAAGAAGCAGGATTTGTTGCTTGATAATAAAATTAATCTTCAGCGTAGAATAGAATATCACGTGTGTGAGCGAAAAGTTCAGTGCTCGGACAGTACGATGTGATTTTCATGTTGTATTAATGTACCAATTAATATTTCAATAGAATCAAACATTTACTTCAACCCCCCTGGCTAATGGAATTTCATATTACGATCTTTTTCTCGCGAACGTTATGTATTTGCCATTTGCTACTATTCATTATTATTAATTAGTTTTTATCAAATTTATAATTTCGAACAACGAATCCTGTCACTTTTAACTCCCGTAACTTTTCAAGATCTTCTAAAAATTCGCCATCATTTCTCGAGCGTTCTCAGATAATTTCATCTTTCCTCAATGGTTTGACGAATTTTCTTTCTTTTTCTCTTTGCTCCTTTATCGCTCCTTTTTTTTTTTTACTACGTTTGCTTTCGAGTAAATTTGAAATCGAATCACTCGGTTCCCTCGTTCACATTGTTTACTCCGCGCGTCTTTAAATGAATTTATCGATTCAATCAATTATCTCTCTCCTCTCTCTCTCTCTCTCTCTCTCTCTCTCTCTCTCTCTCTCTCACGGTGTACTCTTTTATTCCCCTCAAGTCTCTTCATTTACGTCACATTCGATCGGATGCATCAGCTTGCCGTTTTTTTTCTTCTTTTGCATTTTCCGTCGCGTGCCGACGACCGTGTCACCGCCGGAGAATAATCCCGAGAATCGTGGAGAGTCCGCGGAGATCCTTCACCGTCGCGGTGCTACGCGGCAGGACGATACGACGTAACTGCTCTCACGAGGACGGCCGCCCGCGAACGCAGGGTGGAACAGGGTGGGCGCACCGAGTGGAGGTCGCTGTGCGAAGTGTGTGTGTGTGTGTGTATGTGTATGTGTATGTGTGTGTGCACACATCCCGGGACTGAGGAGACTGAGGATAGACTGGTGCGCGGAACCGAGATAGAGAATGGTGGTTAGAGGGAGAGAGAGAGAGAGAGAGAGAGAGAGAGAGAGAGAGAGAGAGAGAGAGAGAAAGGAGAGGGTGGAAGAGAAAATAGCGAAGTGGAGAACACGGGGTGCGCGCAACCTGTGCGCAAGCGCACCTGCGCTGCAGCCTCCATGGGGTGTAGCCGCCCCTGCATTGCCTGACCGTCCGCCGAGATGCATATCCTAAGTCGTAGACAGGTGAGGACTAGCGATGGGATCAAGTTCGATATGTACTTAAGGAAAAAAATCCGTGTCGAATCCAATAATCGGGTTTCATTTTCTACACAGAGAGAACTTTTCTCTTAGAACTTATCCTGAAAATCATGGTAGTAAAATCAAGTGGGACAACATGGTGAACATATCGAAGAATTTTATGAGTTTTTCTATAATTAATATTTACAACACAATAAAAAATAGAATGTTTGATTAGAATTTTACAATCTGCACGGTAATTTTTATTGCGTGTTGTTTGTTAAATGTCTTTTTTATATTTCAAAAATTCTCATCGTTACCGATTATATTTGAGGATTACCAAGTTGTTCCAAGCTTATTACCAAACATAAAATTGATAAAATTTGTAGTGAATTTTAAGTAAAAATAACGAAAAATTCTCTCCGTGTAGGATTCGAATGATACTCATTTTAAAGCCATAAAAAAAGGCGGCGTAATGCGTCTCGCGAAATCTGATTACTTGACAAATTGCTCGCATCCATTTCTTTTGCACTCTTGTTTTTTTTTTCCCCCGCTGATCATCGTTCCACTTTTTACGATGTAGGATGCTAATAACTGTCGCATGAAATGCCATTTGTTCCTTTGTTTTCCATTGCTATCCACGGCTCTACCGCGAGTTTTTTTATAACCGCACGATTCGGACGGATACACCGTCGTAATGTTAGTTATGTCTACGAGTATATGTAACGTGCTTTCATGGTTACTCTTTTTGATGTCACTGAGATTACTCTTTCCGCTCATTTCCGGAGAAACCTATTATTCGCAGCCGGAAGTATAGTCTTTAAAGTCGACTGTTTTCTCTCCGTTTCAGATATTCGAAAAGGAAAACAACAAATTGTATCCAGCATCTTTATAACACGATACTTTAGAATCGAGATACTTATCAGATGTGTTTAAGTTTACGCGAAAACTCGATTCGATTCACGAAAAAAAAAGGACACGAGAAGCTCTCACTAGATACTTTCCATATTTCGACGCTTCAAAGACATTTTTCTTTCCTTTTTTTTTTCACGAATTTGTAAGTTTATCTACACCGTTTTTCCGGGATCAAATTTAAAAGGGAGACAAAGACACACTCCATTCAACTTTGCCTTTTTGATCTGATCCTCTCATAATACCTCTCTCTATATAATTCTCATATCGCCTACGCTATATTTCGCTTTGTGAAATTTGAAGGGATTCGCGATCGATTTACAGAGCGATTTAATGACATCGGTTACGCTAAAAAAGTTTCACCAGCATATATAATTAATCGAAGAAACAAACGCATTAAAAAAATGTTAAATATTTAAAAAGTTGATTGTCATAAATATAATATTTTTATTAGATATTATCGATTAAATTAGTACTTTGCAGCTGCTATTTGATAGCAGTAATTAATTTTCATGGTCATCGGTTTTAGTAATAGATGCTAATGCGATCGCTTCCACCTGCTAACCGCGTGACCGACATTTGAAATTGCGTTTGATATGGGATAAAAAATGTGCAATGCAAAAACGAGAAAAATCTCTAGTACTAGTAATCCTCGGTATTAATGATTAATAATCTTCCTGCTGGAATGATCTATCCTAGCCTTGTTGCTCGAGTTTATCGGCTCAAGCGGGATTGATCTGGAGGATTGAACAACTTGAAGAAACCGCGCTCGAGTTTCCACGAGATCTAACAGGCACTCATATCAATGCCCATTCAGGATTGTAAGATAAGTCACGAGGAGATCGAGAAGAGATTTGTGAGAAAGTAAAGCGTTACAACCGTGTCAAGATTACTGCAAATTTGAAATCAATTTAGTCAAACATCTTGCTTTTCAATTCTTCAAACTCAGCAAACGATAAAAAATAATTTAATATATCGATATATATTTTTATATAAAATAGCTAAAAAACGTTTAAAAAATAATATAATCAGTGTATATAACATATATATATAAAAGTTGTACAAGCTAATTAGTTTTAAAAATAACATTAACAAGAGGTATAATACATACCGAATTCAACAAAGATTTATTTAACCTTATGCGAAGTTTAAGCCTGTATTACGAAACCATTATTCATCTCCTTTTTATCATTAAAAATGCGAGCTCATATATTACTTAAGTTGAATTGCATGAAGCAACAATTTATTATCATCGGACATTTTACGTGTATTTGTTCGTATCGATGCTTTTTAAATATGATACCGTTATCACCTCTAATTAAAGTGTTAATTGGACGGCTATTTTGCATTAATTTTGTCCGCGATAATTTAGTTACATGGGCGAGCTGCATCTTCATTGCTGTAGCTTATTGATAATGCTATTAAATGGCGACGCTATTTCTCACAGAGAGCAGCGAAATTGGAGTAATTTTGCATTCGTGTTAACGCTGTCATAAACACCGCGTTAATAGTACGCGCGAATGCTCACTTAGAGCGTCAGCAAGATGTAAAACGGACTTGGCGTAACAGCGCGATCTTACAAGACCGGTCATTATTCACGCGGCCGGGTGACATTTTGATGCGCTACATCTAACATTTATTGTCCCATCCCCCTCGCGCTCTCTAATTCAGGATCATTATACAGCTTTATGATAAAGCAGGAAATAGATGGCATAGAGCCCCGCCCGACGAAGTAATCGCGAACGAGAGTAAAATAAACGAGGGGGAATATTGGATAAAAACTGTAGGCGGATTCTGAGGTGACATTTCTTTCCCTGTGATTTTTTTTCTCCTCGAGATTAAAATAATTAATTTCAGATGAACGAGAGATGCGGTTCTCTCTCTCTCTCTCTCTCTCTCTTTCTCCACGCACCTTTAATTTTTGCATTCTTCCGCGGTCGGTTTCCATTATTAAATCGAATATTGATTTTTCTTGTATTAATTTTTATCAGATTATATTATTTTATTTACATCAGTTTTTTTTTTTAATCTTCCTATAAAATTGATCGTGCTTCTGTGTACTATATGGATATCAATGCCATTAAGGAAACTGTGATGTAAAGAGACTTTTTAATTTATATATGTTAATATATTAAAATCATATATTAATATATGTATTAAAATGTATAAAAATAAATTAAAATATATAAAATATATTAATATATTTAATCACATAAAATCATCATCATGTAACACTAGTCATTTGACCGCGCATCTCAGTTTCCTTCAGGGAAAATTAAATACAGTATTAGCACTGCGACGATATTCATTATACGATAATTATGCTAACAACGCGCGCCTAAGTTTGTTTCCTTTATCTTTAACTATTAAAGCGTTTCAACAATTCCCGCGACACTGATGACGCTATACATCCGGCTAGGTCTTTCCAAACTTTTCCCGCCTTTCTCTTAGAACTTTCAGAGCTCGCAACTTGAAGTATTGGCTCAAACCGTAATGACCTACAGGACAAACAAGTTAGAAACTTTTTGTCGGTCCGACGTTGATCCCCCTTAGCGATGGTTATAATGGGTTTCAACGCTTATAACGATTTTATGTAACGCGCAAGAGTGACACGGATATCTCGGTAAGAGATACAAAAATACGTTGAGAGATATCAATGTGATCACAGGTTTTCCGGTCGAATAAAAATGATATGGGAGAGAGATGAAAATGAAAGCACGAGGCATCGATAATATGCGTTCAATTGCTCTTTAAATATAGAAGAGCCGACAGAGTGCCATTTTTTCACACGTATCTTCGTAATTAATAAAAATATATATATATATATATATATCTTTTTCTCTTAAAAAGAAATTTTTTTAAATTTTGTCTTATAAAATTATTTAAAATATATTATTCAATTGATAATTGTTATAAAATTATTTGAAAATATCACCAAAATATTCAATTATTCAATCAATAATTGTAGGATGATAAACGTTACGAGATAACAGTGAAGCTAATAATAGGTAACGTTATTTTTTATTTTCTCTGAACGAATGTACGAAAGCGCGTAATTTTAAATTTGTCTTCAGATATTATAGAAATCATGAAAAAAATATGCGAAATAACTTTTTCAAGATCTACATATATATTCATCGTGTTCTTTTTAATAAATACCATTTTTTTTTTTTTTTTACAGAACATCCCTAATTAAAACATGTTTCGTATAATGCTAAATAGATCATTACGGATGTTGCAAAACAGCCTTTCCGAATTCTCGTCGAGAAATTGGAAATATCTTGGTCTGTCTTCGACGTTCTTGAAGGAAATAAAGCCGGATCGAAGAGAGGATCGGCGGATTTTCAGTTGCCATCAAAGACGCGCGCCCGCCGATTTTTAATTAATGTCAGGTCACGAAGAGAAATGGCACCCCCATTACCGCCGTGTTTTTCAGACTCTGAACGATCTCGACCCTGTCGTTCCGTGGAAAGAATCGTCTATCGAAAATCGATGAAGTCGTCAGCACACACGATGGTCGCCTCTATTACCAGCGCTTTCTAACGTTCGCCGCGCATAATCGTTGATATATCGGCAAAGTCATATAGACAGCTGATAGGCAAAGTTATCCCGCGGATCTCACATGCAGCGCTTGCAGATCCCTTCATGTTAAGTCAAATGAGAAGAAGAAAGTGAGAAAGAGCGTGTAATTTTAATGTTGATAATAGAGAAAATACACGATGTTCCTCGGTGAATTTAAATATAATGACTAATCTGTCCGTAGCTAATCAATTTTTCTTTCAATATATTACAATCTTATATTAAACTACATACTACAAAAAATATACTTTAAGCAGATAATCCAAATATATGATTTCAAATTTATATGAAAAAAAATTAAAAATTATTAACCGCGCGATTCTCCCACGAATTACATAGATAAATACGTTTTCTATTTTAATCTAAAATTACGCAAGGCAATCAATTAAGCGCTTAATTGGCAATAAGAACGTCAGCTATCCTGACATAAGCTCCGTTATTTTAGCCAAAAAAATCACCCACTTTATCCTTCTTGAAGAACATCTTTCTGCGGAAAAGACAAGTAGCACTCGTTTTAACTAAGCTCTCGTATTACGTCCGTTTACGTTCCACGAAAAAAAAGGATTATAAGCATTTTTATATGGATTAAGCAGGAGTTAAAAAAAATGAACAGAACCATCAACGTCTCGCCATAAATACTAAAAAATTGTAGGTATCGATTTCTTCGTTCATCTAATATATCAGAAATATCTTGACACCGTTTTACACTTTCTTAAAATATACTGTGTATGTGTTTTACACATACGTCACTCATTATTATATAAAAGTATATTACTTATATACATATAGGTACAACCTATATATAAGTAATCCTGCAATCTTAATTATAATGACTTAATTAAACTTCTCTGACGCATTTACAGTTAATTTTTTATTAGCAAAAATATAAAAAAAAAATATTATTTATCACAATCTTTTGCTCTTTATCATTCCATAGATTCTTATAATTAATAAAACACTTTAAAGTAAGATTTTTTAAAAATCAAAGTTCATTTAACTAAAAAATACAATTTTATAATTTGACTCTCTTTTAGTTTGCGAAAAAAATGTTTATTCTACCTCGAATACTCATAATTCCTATTTAATGACATTTTTTCCCGGCTAAGAAAAAAAATCGACTCTTTAAATTCGTTAAAGAATTCATCATTGAAATTAAAGTCGTCTGTTATAAAACATCTCTCACGTGTAGCGTGAATGTAAATATGTCAAATATATCCCAGGCGAACGTCAAAGTTTCTTACATTCTCTGACGAATTTGCAGTCAATTTTTTATTAGCAAAAATATCAAAAACAAAATCATCACTTATCACAATCTTTTGCTCTTTATCATTACATATAGATCCTTATAATTAATAAAAAAAAAAACTTTAAAATAAGATTTTTTTAAATCAAAATTCACTTAGCTGAAAAACACAATTTTCCCCGGATAAGAAAAAGAATGTCAACTCTCCAAATTCGCTAAAAAATTCATCATTGAAATTAAGGTCGTCTGTCATAAAACATCATATATCGTGTAGCATAAATATGCTACGAGTACATCCCAGGCGAACTTCGATGTCTCTTACCTTCTCTGCCGAACTTGCGCTTCTTCTTGCCGCCGCCGCCGCCGCCGGAGCCGGACGAGCTTTTGCCCGAGCTCTTGTCCTTGCTCTTCCAGCGTCCGATCAACATTTTCCGCAGCCTCCTTCTCAGCGTTTCGAGGGCGGCGTCATCGACGAAAGTTACGCGAGTGCCCGGGCTCGTCGCGCGGCCTGCGTTCACAAACCGCAGATGACACGTGGCCGCGCGATACGCGCCGTTTGACGATGCGGATGCGGATGCGCGCGATCGACGGATCTCGTACGTCGCGTCTCCGCCGCGCGACACCGCCGTCTCGTCGCCGCGTCGTCCATCGTCGTCGACGAACAGGAAACGTGCCGCCTCTATCGTCTCCGCGCGAAGCCGCCGACGAAACCGCGAAACTGACTCGCGAGCGCGACTCCGCGTCTCAGGTCGTCGATCTTATCTGCAATCACGCGTCGTCGCGTTCCTAAATTCGCGAGAGCGCGAAGGCGCAGAGGGTCCTTTCGATGGTTACGAAGAGGATACTCTAGGAAATGCGATAGATCCATATATGATCGAATGAAATATCGAGAGAGAGAGAGAGAGAGAGAGAGAGAGTGCTTGCGCTAATAATTATAAGGGATTATATTGCCGTATTAATTCTCTTCTTAGTCACTTGAGAACATAATCACGCTGATCATATATGTATATATATGGATATGCTTTATGAATATCCTCTTTGTAATTATGATTATCTGAAGCACTTTGTGAAGCACTTTCTCAATCTGGAATGTTCGTGCAATCACGAGCACGCGACTCCGATGAAGCAATCTCTAATCGAATGATGCAACTAAATCGTCCTCGAAGCCATAAATTTGCAATCGCAAGATTTGCAACCGAGAAAGTGATATTGTCGATTTCTAAATTTATCCATTAGACAGTTGCGAAAATCGTGAGAAGCTGAAGGAATTCACGGCTTTCTATAATCAACGTTTACACAACTTTCTCCATTATCGGAAGAAATACATCCACCTATCTATTCTATAAATAAAAAATGAAATTTTATCAATCACGCTACCAAATAAAAGATATGTCATTATCGAGAGCGAAAATCTCGAGATACAAGTCGCGCTCAAGGTTAAATCCGATCGTATCGGAACCTCGGGGGACCGATTTTGGGATAAGATCAGAGAATCGTCGCCGTGACGTCACCGCCAGCTTCCGGTCGCGAAGAGTCTTACGGGACGATGGATCCGGGCGTATTCGCGTTGAGAGCGAATCGGATCAGTTGGTCAAAGAAATGACACCGGCTCTTCGCAATTAAGGGCAACCCGTTATAACAATTTCGGACAACTTCATTTATCCCATCGTTTCCCGAACTGTCTGAAAACGGAATTGTAGACGCTTGCGAAAGACAGACTATGATGGATAGTTTCGCCAAAAACGATGGAGATAGCGCGCTCTACTTCTCCGACTACTACGAGTCGTCTCTAGGATTTATGATTTTTCTTATTTTCCGTGAAAAACTCTCCTACATCATTCTATCACAATTTGCCAAAGGCATCGACTGTGTTAATTAGGCGTCATTTATCATCGTTCAACATTCAGAGGAGCGCTAGCTTCGTAGTACAACAATCCCAATCTGTGTAGAACCTGCAAGATTTATAACTTCCTTCCCCCTCCCCCCCCCCATTATTATTCTATTAGATATTATTTACGAAAAGCGCATCGAAGTACCGTGTTAATTAAATAAATAAAAATAGAATAATGATATATAGATAACCGACAAGTAGCATTAATTAAAAAAAAAAAAAAAAAAAAAAAAAAAAAAAAAAAAATGTAAAAAATTATTCTAAACAATTCATCATTTTTCTACTGTGTATTGATTTCATATCGTTAGAACATAAATTCATAATGTAATAATCAAATTCATTTGGCATAATCGAAATCGCGATAAGATCATCAAACGGATTGTAATTAACACGCCACATTTTCATTGATTAGTAATACGGAATATTATGTGAAGCATAATTTCAAATTGATAATCCATGTAACGTCACTTACTGCTAAAACTCACTCGAATGAAAATTCCACTCGTGGCCTTTTGTCAAAGCAGATGAAAAGCAGCGGCGAGTCGACAAAGTCCACAAAATACCTTTCTACTTGTATGAACGTAGCGGTTTTAACAGAATGGAAATTTACGTTACATCCTATAACGAAAACTATAATTGCGTTAATTGCATTCGTTATTCAATACCGAAGCAAAGGATATCGATGAGTCATGTTTGAAGAGAAGCGACCGCGTTATTGATGCTGCCTACATAAGGATACGATGCTAAAGGCAAACGAAAAACTCGACGCTACGTACCAGTTAATTAATCAGGCTAATTGGATCTTTTGCTTTCTTTCTTTTCTTTCTTTCTTTTTTTTTTTTTTTTTACAAAACTGCGATTAATTGGACTTGCGGATCGAAGGTGAACCGTTATCTCCGCTAGCTTATTCATCAGCGCTTTTCGGCCACCTTCGACGTCACCGAATGC
Source organism: Lasius fuliginosus (assembly GCA_949152495.1). NCBI lineage: Eukaryota > Metazoa > Arthropoda > Insecta > Hymenoptera > Formicidae > Lasius > Lasius fuliginosus. The sequence continues at coordinate 433,301 of OX424456.1, read as the reverse complement.
CACGGAGAAGAGATTCGAGTCGCGGATTATTTGATCGACAATACCCTCTTCTGACCGCTCATCCCTCACCGCTTCACTCACTGAATTCGTTGATCCTGATTTATGGATTGCCTGCGAAACTCCACCATAATTGAACCTTGTATTGAGTTACACGCTTTTCAAGCGCGCCGATATCCGGCTTTTTTTGGAAAAATTCCAGCTAACGAAATAATCGTGTCTGTTACCTCAACTTACGCTTCGTAAACATTGGAAGCGATCATATCATATTGAACTTTAAAAAGATGTTCTCTAAAAGAAAATAAAGGCAATGTCAGTATGATTAAAGCCGAATAAAATTACAAAAATCACCGGTTAGCTCTTTTAACATTTAGCAGAACTAGAAAAAGCTCCGAAACTTACTTGTTTTTTTTTTTTTTTTACGATAAAACAATAATTATAACTAATTATATTCCATTAGAGTAACATTAAATTTTATATTTTTTTACGTAATGAAAAGAACAAGCGAGAAATTCAGAAGCAGATTGATATTAGTATGATGTACGTCGTGAAAATAAAGACCAAGTTTTTTTTTTTTTTTCATTTCTTGCGTTAATAAATCAATGTTTATATATCCTTCCTGTTGCCTTTCTTTCCGCATTTCTTCATTACGATTGTTACGTATATCTCTTATATTGCCTAGGACAAAACTTACTTGAAAAATGTCGTCTTGATATAACAATATAATACTAAATTATTATCTATAATCAGACAAATAATAATAAATTAAATATTATCTATTTAATTCTTGTACACTCTGCACAGCAATTTAATTTGTATACAGAAACAGTCTTAATATATGATAATGAACGAGTGCATGATTACAATATTGTAAATCAATGACATTATATATGTTTGCGTGTCGGTGATATCTATATCCATATATACGTAACCGTAAAAATATTACTTAATACAACCACTTCTCCTCGAGATTATGTCAAGCAAGAAGAATATATAACTTTGGAAAATAGCCACTCTACACGCTACTCTACATGCGACAACAATCCCACCGAGGTCAAGGCACTCGATAGTAGTTCGCCACATCGACGCTCCTTGCATCGGACTACCGGCCACATATTCCGTTCTCCATTTTCTCCCGGAGCAGCTATCTCGAAACTCTTAATCAATGCGACGCGCAATTATGACCGTCGTAAAGAAATCGCGTACGCGTCTCTCGTCTTCGCATCTTAACGATCCTCGATGCGACTCGACTCGACTCGAACAATCTCGCTTTCTCGCTCATCAAAGAAATTGACAATAACAATGCGAGAGACGAGAGAGAGAGAGAGAGAGAGGGGGAGGGGGAGAAAGTAGGGAAACTGAGAGCCGCACACGTTGTCTCGCACTTCGCCGCAACGGAAAATCCGCGCGATCAAGATGGTCGGCAATTTTACCGGTTACGATCAGGCGCATCGATGACGAGACAGGATAAACCGGGACTGGTTCCTTCGCGAGGATCGTCGGTCGATCGGTCCGCGTACGGGGGACGAACTCGAAGGACGAGACGCACCACCACGACGACGACTGCCGACCAACCACTATATCTTACACGTCGTCGGTTCACGACGGTAGATAGACAGGTGGACGTAGCGGCAGCAGCAGCAGCACACCAGCACCACCACCACTAACTACCCCACCGGCGAATTTTCTCCCTTTAGCTTATGTATAACAGCCGAGGTTGTCTTACGCCGACTTGTCTTACGGGACGATCGTACGCGTACTTCTTGCCCGCGACGACTCACGGCGACGAAGGTCGCGATCGATCAGGTACTTTTCGAAAAAGACGCCCCCGCATGCGACGAGGGGGGCGAGAGAGAGAGAGAGAGAGAGTGTGTGTGTGTGTGTGTGTGTGTGTGTGTAGGAGAGACGGTGGATGGGATACCGGAATCACCACCACGACTACCACACACACCGGCTACACGTCGTTTCACACCGTCGGTGCACCAGCAGCAAGCACCGCCAGCAACAGCGGCCAGCAGTGGCGGCACCATCAGAGAGGGAGAGAGGAGTAGATCGCCGGGACGAGTCCTCCCCGGAGAGAGTCCCGGCTAACGTCATCTCCCTCTCGCCACCCGTCCCGGCGAGTCTACCCCTCTCCTTCTATCCTCCCTTGCGAGTGACGTCACGGGAATGGAGTCGGGGATCGATCCCGAACGCCCACTCCTAGGCCCTCATCCTCTCTCTCTCTCTCTCTCTCTCTCTCTCTCTCTCTCTCTCTCTCTCTCTCTCTCTCTCTCTCTCCGAATCGGTCTACTGACCGGATAGAAAACATTCGACCGTTTTCTCTCCCCCGCGACACGACCTCCAGCGACCCCCGGATATACGTGTGTATGTGCCCAGCCGGCACCACGCAACGCGCGCGGAAGGGCGTAATTCCGCGCCGGATGGAGCGCACAGTTGCTGCAGCCGGTGCAGCGCGATCTCGCGAAGGGATGAAGCGGCGCGCGGGAAAATGGAACGCGCCCTTGTCAAGGGACGAGTTTTACAAAAGACGTATTTTCACGTATGCAGAGGGGGTTAATACGTAATTATTATTAAATTTCCGAGGGAAGAAAAATTAATAATGAGAGAAATGAATAAAATTTTCCACATTCCTGAGGAGAAAAGTGTTTGTTATTATTATTATTATTATTATTATCCTTATTATCATAATTTGGATACTTGAACGTAGTTTTTCTTCATCGAACACTTGTCTGAAACGAGTTTATCCTTGCAATGTTAGTGTGAAACTTTTTTGATGGGACAGAGATTTTTTTTCTTACAATATTTCGTCATATAAACGAATATGTATTATATGATAATAGCAGATACAAAATCTTCGAGTAAAATTATTAATTTCCTTATTGTTCGAATAAGAGAAAAAAATTTTGATTTACATTAACGGATATTATAAACATTTCCTTAGAGTACAAATAATACTCAAATTAACAGCTGCATCATTTTCGCGTCAGAAAAATATTTCAATAATTCACGAAAAGATTAAACGGTTTAGATTCTTTCGACAAGTATAATGTGTTAGTTTTGTACGTCAACAGCTTTTTTTCAGACACACGCCAATATATACATCGGTGCCGATATATCGTTAATTTAAAAATTAGTAGAAATACCGCGTAAAGATCGATTAGCCTCGCAAAATAAATTATTTATCATAAAATTGTCGATATATACATATATGCACGCAAGAGTACAACGATATAATTAATTAGGAATAAAATTGATGTACCAGATAATGTCGGATCATTGTTTCCTCCTTTACGAGACCGAAATGCGTTTTGGCAACGACTCTCAGTTCCGAACATCGAACATTCAAATCTGCATCTGCGGGTCGGTTAATCTGCATAGATATTGCGCCATGCATCGCGCGTGTGGAAATTCGGCAAACTATTCTACTTCCCCATCAGAAATTCTTTTGTCCCCGGAAATCGCTTGTGCGCCAATTCATTGTTCAAGTGGCATTAAAGGAAGGGTAACGTCCTTGTTCATCGTCTTTGATCTCCGATTTTTCGTCGCTCGGTTCAGAAGGAAATCCAACAAAACCGACGTCTGTGACGTCTGAGAGTGAAGAAAGATGAAAAATCTTGCACCTTTTCGATTGAAAAGAAACGCTGAAAGAATTCCGATCACTGACCCCGTTTTCTTTGCCTGTTTCGATGAACAAAAAGGAACATTGAACCCGTCTCGCATATAATAATTGAGGATTTAAGCAACTTTATAAATATGAAAATCTTGCTTTACTGCTGCCTATGCAAATACGAAAATGAATATGCGCAATACGATACGATTATCCTGTCGTATCGTATATAATATAAAAATTACTACGATAAAAATATCAGGCGACTGTTGTAATATGTCTGACAGCGATAATAAAATATAAAAATAATTCTTATCTCTCTTTTCACACATTTCTTTCTAACGATACTTAACGAAAATCAGTTCTTGACATATAATTAAAGGATATTAATTTGTCAAAGAATAATTTATGCTATCTTTAAAAAAATATAAATGCACGAACACAAAAGAAATTTTTGAGCATTATTATCATATGTATATTAGATTATTATGATGCTATATATTTTCGACGGTGGAGCTAGCTTAGGTAGTGAGTCGTGAAAGCAAAGTCGTTCTGCAAAAGTCTCTTGGGAATCAAAAAGGACATCTTTGTCAGGCAGCAAGATTTTCCGTGATGTATATTTAGAGTTGCGCACTTTCTGCAGATGTACTCCCGAAGCTATAAAATTTTAATATAGCGCAGTACGACTCGCGGATTTTACATAAACAATACATAAAGATTGCAGTTTGTGTGTGTGTAGGTTGAACAAATAGATGGTTACGCATCTCGCACGTTGCTACGTTTTGCATTTTTATGCGCACAACTTTACTCTTTTTTCCTAATCCTTATTTACAAAATAAAATTTATTCACGAGACAGAAGCCATAAAATTTATAAAATTTAACCGCCGATTTATCACAAATAAATTATCAAGTTATTCGATTAAGAAGTCATAAAGCAACATGCAAAAGACGTGTAATATAATGATGCATTTCCTTAAAAATATTACATGCGCACGTAATCAAGTGTAATCAAATACAAATCATTATCACACAAATCTATATACATATATGTATATAATATATGATGCACAGGATTATTACTACATAGATACAAGTTTGCGCGAAGCTTTCTTCGTGTAGGCGATCCGATGCATTTCACGACCGGAAGAGCGTAGGTGTAAGAGTGCATTAAAGTCAATGAAGCGACATTTTACGCATCGGTCCAACATTTTACAGAAATGCAATGTCAGTGACCCTATTTATTCCAGTCTAGAAGAGAACTCTTAATTGTGACTGTGCTCTGTTCTCTTTATAGAACCATCCAGAGACGTGATTCGATTCTCTAATAGTCTCTGCCTAGTCTGAAATAATAATCCTCTCTTGCTTTTATATTTTATTAGGCGCGTCTGTAAAAATATATGTCGGACATTGATGCGCATTTCTATCAAGTAAGAATTAAAGGTGGGAGAAATCGTAGATTTTAATTCAAAAACACGTATGTCTTTTATTTTCTTGTTATATATTATTTGTTATACAAATCGATTTGCTTTTTATTGATATTTGACTTTTATAATTTTAATCTATCTTCACAATTATTTTCTGATATTTACTTGTTTAACATCTTGTATTTATTTGTTTATTTTTATGTATCCTGCGATTTTATAAATCCACGTAAAATTATTTACTAATAACGTATATTCAATAAATGAATATTTTTTCCACCGATGTTTTCAAAGAAATAAATACAAATACGCAGAGTTTAAAAATATTAATTACATTATTGAATATATTTTAAATTACGTTCTTTAAAAAACTGATAATTTTTAATAAAAAATTTAAAATTAAACATTATATATTTTCAAAATTTGTAATATGTAATAAATATGTAATTAATAATAATTATATAATTAATATAAATAATTAATATGAATAAATAAAAATAAAATTAAAAAAACATGATATCTCACAGAATACATAAAATTTAAAATCTTTGAAGGGCAATGCAACTTAAATCGAATAATTTAAGCAAATATTAAAGCTCAAATGGCTTTATATAGTCGCGAAGACTGTGGGCGACGAAGATGATTAATCTTAAAATTCAGTCAGATGATTTCATCTACGGTTTACCGCGCATTCAAACGACCTAGCGAGAGGTCGACTAAATAAGCGAATAAATAAACGGAAGAAGGAAAGGGATTAGATACCTGGGCGCGAACACTTTATAATCTCGAGAGCAAAATTCACGCGTCTGCGCGGATGCGTTTATGCGCTTATATCGCTAAAGAGATTCCGCAGCGGTTTGTGGAGAACGAAAATCCAGGTAAGATCTTTCCGCGCATCTCGGCGCGTTCTCATTCTCCGAACATTCGGAGAGATTCAGGCTACGCAAGAACGCGATGCAGCTCGTACGTTCGCTTCTCTCTTACTCCTTTTACGGCGCAACGAACGTGCTCCAACGCGATACCACGATCCGTCTCCATCCCCTTAAGAGGCTCATTCGAATGCACGGTCATACGCCGTCATGCAGTGCGGTTTGCGTCTTGTCTAGACCGAATTACGACCTGCAAAGCGCACCCTCACTCCGGGATTATTCGCCGAAAAAGCGTCCGGTCTATTCTCGCGACTTCCCGCCGATTCAGCAGGATGATGAATGTAAGCGATCTTTGTCTCATTTCGACGGCTTAAATTCTATCATAGTTTACGAGATGCGAATTATTAGCATTTCCAAAGTTTATCAGGCTGGAATAATTATTTATTTCAGACTCTCTCACTTTGAAACATTTTTAAAATTTCAAGATTATTATTATTTTCTAACAAGAAAAATATATAATATCCGTATAATAAAATATATAGTAATGTAAAATATAGCACTCTTTTTCTCCAAAACATTGTAATAATTTAACGCGTTTCGTTAATAGATCAATTTAATATACTTTGTAAAAATATATATTGTGAATAAAAAGTGGACTCACCCTGCCGTCGTTGACAGCCGCGTTGCTCCTCGCTGTTCCATCGGATCTCGTTGCAGATGTAATTCCTAGCACTGTTTCCACGAGAGATGATGAAGGGATCCTTGGGCGGAGGAGGCAGAGGTCTGTTAGCGTCGTACTCCCGTTGCGGGCGACTGACGTTTGAGCGACAAGCCGGATCAGCTGTTCGTGCAGCGTACAAAGCAACGTCCTGATTCGCGTCGCGTCGATCTTGACGCAAATCCACCGAGTCGGTATCCGAGACGCCGCCGTTCTCGCTTTTGTGTCGCCTGGTGGGCGGTTCGGGTGCCGTGCCGTCCTTGGTTGGCCAGCTGCCCGTCGCTAATAAATCCGGTCCTATCTTAGGTACATTGGAGAAGCTGACCCTCTTGGGCCCCGTGCTACCGTATTCGATCGATTCCCCCCCTATGAGGCTTCCCCTCTTAAATATCGGATGAGGGGGTCGAGGTTTGTCTTCGTTGCCGTCTTCCTCGAAGACGTGAATCTCGCCGGCTTCCGGTCTCCTCGGGGACGTTGCGATGGCCGAGGAGATGCCGGCTGTTACGTTCGCGATCGGTCTCCTGCACGTCACGTTGAAACTGGCACGCTCGATATCGCCTCTGTGAAAGTGCGGGGAGGCGCTCTTCGATCTTTGCGCGTCGTTCCCGGGACTCATAGTCCTCATCGACATCTCCTGGCGATCCCGTAGCGCCTGCTGCGGGCGGACTATCAGCACCGGTTGATTCTGGCCCTTTTGGGTTTGCATCAACGGCAATTTTCCGGTCGGACTCGTCTTGAGACGTTGCTGCTGCGCGTTGCTCCAGTACGAGCTGTCCCCGGGAAGGGCGAGACCAGGTGCCGTCGCATCTTTAGAATTAAACGTCTGATTCGCGTTAGGAGACGACAAGGTCGTCGCCGCGGGACTGCTACACGTTCTCGTCTTGTTGTACATTCTGTCCTCCATCGCGTTTCGCTCGTAGATTCGCCGTTGTTGCTCCTCGTCCAGCCTCTTCAGCTGCTGCCAATACACCGCTTCTCTCATTTCCGGTAGATCGATTTTCGGCGCGGTCTGCCTCGGTACGGAATTCGCCGACGAAACGGCCGACTTCCGATGCGCTTCCAGCGCCTTTTGCTGCCAATAAAATGCTTCCAGGTGCTGCCTGGTCTCCTGTTTCGAGGGCGACAACAGCATATACGGCGGATGACTTTGTTGACCGCACGTCGCGTCGGCGATTCGTTGAAGATACAAAGGCTCTTGTCCCTGTCGCTGCTGATATTGTCGTTGACGTTGCTCGTAAATCGATTCATGCTGAAGCGAACTCGCACTCGTGTACATCTTGTCCTGGTTCGTCGTCGGCGACGATTGCTGACTTGTCGACGACGTCGCGTATACAGTTCGTGGTTGACCGGCGTCGTGTTGCCGTTGCTGACAAAAGTCTTGCGGTTCTCTCGATTCACGTGTAGCAGATTGCAGCGCTCTTCTTCTTCCAGATTCATCCGATATTTGCGATAAATTTTGCGGTGCCGAACTCTGACCTTGAACTCGAGCCACTCTCTCGTCAACGTCGCGGCACGATTCGGTCGAGCTGTACGGACCAGGTGGCAACTGTTCGTTCTCGCGTTTGTCTTCTTTCCTCGGGGTCCCCCCATAGTCGCTGTGTCGCTCTTACGAGGAGTCTGTTGTCTCCGGTGTCCGTAAATCGGCTCGGGACGCGAGATGCCTTTCGAGAAGCCGGAAGACGATATAATCCTTTGCTCGATAGGTCTCCTCATTCCCGTGGCGGAAGAACTCTGACCACCGTACTGATGTCGCACTTCGATTGGAACGATGCCAGAGATAACCTCGCGCGAATCCGCTATGGGAACGGGCGATTCCGCGTCGCAGAGCCTCATCTCGTTCGATGGCCGTGAAACTCGAGACTGACAGATGGCTTCTCTCTTGGGCGAGGCAATCAAGATTTGATCGTTGGGTTGCGATCTTCTGGTTCGAGATCCCGCCGACGGAGACACCGCTACTGTCATTCCGTGTTTCGACGGCGATACGTTCTGAATGGACGTTCTCTCGGCTTGGCCGATCGCTGTCGAGTCGTTCTTCAAGTTTGTATCGAGTTGTGTCTCGTAATTTTTTAAGCAATCTTCGCGTGACTTTTCGATCTCTCGTTTCGATTCCGCTTGCATACTTTCATCATCTTCGCAGGAATGAGCTTGGAAGGAGCAATTCTTCAAGGGCGATTGTCGATTGTTCGACGAACACTTTTGTTCGTAGATTAGATTGTCTTTCTTCTCCGGCGAATTCTCCATCATACGATCCGATGCTTTCGTGCTTGAGAAATGTTTCTCACGACACGGTGACGATGGAGTTTCGTCGTAAACGTGTTCTTCAACGTAGTTAATGGACGACTGGGAAATCACCGATTGAGCCTCATTCTCGTAGATCCTTTCTCGTCCGTCTTCCAAGGTCGATCGTTCGGTGGGAGAAGTTCGAGCACTGCTGCGAGGCGAGTTCAGATAATACTCGCCGCTCTTCGAGCTGGAAGGCGAAAACTCGCTCTTTTGACTCGAATTAGGTGTGCAACTCGAATCGGCATAATCGCCGGACTTTTGGCTGGAACCAGACGACGGATACTTCGAAGTTCTCCCAACCAAGGGCGCTTTCTGAGTCTGATTCACGATCGGTTGCCGAGTAATCTTGACTTGCGCTGGAACCGATTGCGGGGTGTTGATTAAACCCGCCTCGAGATTGCTATCATTCTGATAAAGTCCGGATTGACTCTGGTAATTTCTGTTATCGACAACATCCACGCCACTGAGTCGGTCGCATAGTTGGATGATGCCTTCCTGATAATTTTCATAGTTTGACAGTTCTAATCGTGACTGCGGGATCTCAGGCAGCGGTCTATCGACGAGATGAATAGCTCGAGGTCGAACCAAGTATCGTTCACCGGGCGGCGCGGAAATTCTACCGGAAGGTCCGTGATTCCTCTGGAAGTAATAATTACGATTGCCGTGATTCGACTCCTGTAAACTGTGCTTGCGTTCCAAATAGCTGTATCGTCGGCTGTCGTGTTCTTCGCGCTTCTGCCTCTGCTCGTACTTTCTGATGTCGGGCGAGATAACAAACTGTCCGCCACGCTCTATCCATCTCTCGTCCGGCGCGATCGAGCTGAGACTGGAATCAGTAGTGTACGATCTCTGGCTTCTGGTCCTGTCGCGAAGAAGTCGCGTATCGTCCGTCTGCAGGAAGTGATCGGGTGTGCTGGTGATTGGTCCCTGTTCCGGAAACAGTTCGCGCTTGATCTCGTCCAACCTTTCGTCGATGATGGAACCGTTCAGGCTGTTGTCCAGTTTAACGTTTCTCTTGATATCCTCATTTAGATTCATCGTGTCCGGCGATCTCGTGTAATTTCCATTTTGTTGATAACGAGCGAAATGCCGCTCGTCGTATCTCCTTCGCTCCTTCTGCTCCTTCTTCTTGTAATCCTTTCGAGAATCTTTCGGCGAAAAAATCGCCGGTAGAAGACGTCGAAAGCCGAGCTTCTTCTTCTGCCTCTCCTCTTTCTTCATCTTGGATGATCCCGCCTCCATAGCGAATTCTTTCACAAGATTAGCGTAACCGTCCTTTCCGCGATGATTTCGGAGCACAAAGGTCGAATCAGTAGATTCCTTTGAATTAATCACCGTAAAAAGAAAAGTCTTATCGTTTTCTTGTTCAGTTAAATGTTTCTGCTCATCGACGAGAAGCACATCTGACATTCGTTCCTCGTTTTTCACCACCTTAATATTCTTCTTGTAATTATTCTTCGAATTTATTTCTTCGTTCCATGAAATGCAATCTTTCACTTCCTCGTTATCGTAAGCCTGATCAAGAACATCGATGTCGACATTATCATCCGTCTGTACTTCATTCGTCACGTGAGCAATGTCTTCGTCGACAGCCTTGATTCTATCCTCCAGGCACGAGTCGGAGTCGACAGTGCTCACGGTACTATTCTCAAGAACCTCCTCCGAAGTTCGTCTCTTCGTCTCGTCGATCGACGTTTGCCTCTCCGTGAACTTCGCCGGATGCTTCTGGCCGAAAGGCAAACGGCCGTCGCGATCCTCGAAGATGCTGCTCTCGCGCGAGGACACGCTGCCGAACTCTTCGACGTACGATGACTTCGAAGATTCCGAGGAGTTACGTTGCAAACGATTCTCCAAGAATTCCCCGGACCACCTTTTCTCCACCTCTGTCACCTTCTCGCTGTATTTTCGTCCGATGTCGATTTTGCGCGACGGTTGATCATCGGTTTCGCTGATTCTCTCGTTGTCGGACGCGTAATCGAGATCGGTTTCCAACAGTCTCCTCTCCTCGATTTTCAATCGCTTATCCAGATTGTGCTTCTCGAGAAAATCCTTGTCGAATCCGGAACTTGATCTCTCGCTGCCGCTTGACTCCCTCGGAGTATAATTGGCCAGCAGCTTCTCCTTGTAACTTGGCGCGGTACTGGCGTGAATCTTGGTGCTCAGATTCTTTTGAAGATCCTCGATGATCGCCTGATTTTTCTCCAGACAACTCTGCGCATCTCTGTCAATTTTCGCGCTTTCTTCCCGATTTTCGACGCCTGTTGCGTCGTCCTGCTTTTCGATCTCGTTTAATTCATCGCAGTGTACGTCCGTAATTTTAGATACCTCGTTATGTTGTTCAAATTCCACGCAATTTATATTATCATCATTTTTTTTATCATATTTAACGTCTCTCGTCTCGGAAAGTTCACGTTCGGCCGATTGCTCTTGTTTAATCGATATTTTATCAACAACTTTTTCCCGATTCGGCAATAAATCTTCTGAGAATTCTTTCGTAGAAGAGACTGAACTCGCTATCAAATCTTTCTTGATCGCAGATTTCTCCGGGACTTTTGGTGGCACCTTAATCCTCTTGGCGATTGCATTCGCCGAATTTAAACCGTCGATCACAACGCTACCGATAGATGGATCCTTCGTGAATTTAATCGGCTTGATCCTGCTTTCTTCGTTTGACAAATTAGCGCCGTCGCTCTTTCGACTCTTCGGGATAGGAAGTTTCGATTGGCTATGAACGACGGTCTTAAAATTAATGTCTTTCGGTTTTGAATACGTGAACGCATCTTCCGATACCGAGAATATCTTGCCGTTGCTTGTCGATCTCTGTCGGTCGTCTTTCGCTCGTTTGACAACATTCGACTTTGTCTCAGAACTCAGAGAGAATTTCCTCGAAGACTCGTTCTTCGTCGGCAGTACTTCTCGCGATCCGTTCGTAGACTCGAGGACGATCTTCTCGACGGAAACTTTATCGACCGTGAAAACTTGCTGCACGTTTCCCGCATTCGCTTCCTTCCCGTCTCCCTTAAGCAGATTCTGATTATGTCGCGCATCCGTTTCCGAGATATTCTTATCGAAGACTTCTCCCATTGACTCCATGCTGGTTTGCTACGCACCGTTTTCCTCTTAGAGACGCCTGAAAAAATTTTACTGTGATCTCGACATATCCGAGCGAAGTAAAGTTTTCGAAATAATAATAAAGTTATAAAAATTTCTCTCAAGAAATAATAAAAAAAAAAAAAAATCTATATTTTCGACCGATATCTTTTACGAGGAGAATCGTCTCCTTGCCTATCACACGAACCTTTCGGACGTTTACTTTATACAGTCGCTGGAAATTGTCCCATAAGTTCATCGCCGCGCCGGTACTTAACCCGGTCAAGTACGTGATATGCGTACGAGGCCATGTGCGCACCAGCCGCCATGCTTGCGAGCACGTGCCTACATGAAGTTAACGTTCCCGAGTCGTGCGAGGGTGCATCAACAAATCCCGGAATAGTCTAAACTCGTATACATATTCTAAATATCGAAGCAGAAAATCTCCTCTTCGGTTCATAGCCGTCGTTCGCGTGCGATCAATGTCTCTCTCTCTCTCTCTCTCTCTCTCTCTCTCTCTCTCTCTCTCTCTCTCTCTCTCTCTCTCTCTCTCTCTCTCTCTCTCTCTCTCTCTCTCTCTCTCTCTCTCTCTCTCTCTCTCTCTCTCTCTCTGTCAAGGAACCGCACGGCGGTTGCAAAGTGCAACGACCGTAACGAATTCGTTCAAGGAACCTACAAAGCGTCTAAAACGAGCATACCACCATACGACTTCGAATCCCTTTTTCCCGTGATACCGTTAAGCTCGCTTCCGCCCGTATTTCCCCTCGAAGTGACGTAAGCGTCAAGGATATACATGTCGAAAGTGGAGAGGAGAGAAATAAGAATACGCTTATTTGCGTCGCAAGGCAAGCTCTACTCAAAGACATTACTAATTGAATATATCAAAGTGGAATTCTTACTTTTTGTAAATACAATCCACATTATTAAAGTTAAAGTTAAAGAAATGAAATCTTAAAATAATGACAAGCAGATGAATTTCGTATATAACGACAAAGATGAAGAGATAGAAACAGAAAGCAAAAGTAAAATTATTAAGAAAGATGTATAAATTATTAAGAAAGATGTATAAACGAGTAAAAAGGACGTGAAAATGTTCCATTCGCCGAGAATCTAGATTAAATTAAATTATTTTCATTATGTGCATAAACATATTTAAAATGTTTGACTATAAAAAAATAATACTGCAAAGAAGTATAAAAAGAGATGGGAAGGAGAAACTATGCAAATAATGTATAATGTACATCTGTGAAAAAAATTTGCAAGAATTGCATAAAGAAGAGTTGTGTGAATAATCGATAAGAAAGAGAAGGATCCTTGAAACTTCATTTCTAATTTTGGTATTATAATAACTAGTAATCGATTGTGTTGTAGTGACTTCAATTCACGTAATATTGATCTAATGATACATTAACCCAGAAACTGTGGCAATATGCCAAATGAATTACTTTTTGTCGCAGATTCGTTACATTTCCGTTTATCAGATAGGATAAGGAGACATCTTGCTATTAATTTGATATCAATACGTTCAATATTGCATATAAATTGGCCAAAAAATTGGCAGATTATTTTCTCATATCTGTCATATCGGTCTCATGTCTGCCGCATCGCATGTGTTAATTCACTGGCCAATTAATTAGGCATACGGTGATCATAGATTAATAAAATGATACTCGTGATACTACTTATTCCGCTCCAATAATTCGCCTCTTTTTGCGATTGTATCTTACATTCGTTTTATACTCGAGATAAAAAAAATTCACACTTGAAAAGGAGAGAGAAGATCGACATCTACGAAAGGCTTTATTAACAAAAGATAATTAATTAATTAATTAATTAACATTTATCGCAGCACACACCTGATTCCGATGCAACGCGCGACACTCCGATTGAGTGCGCTGCTCATCGGCACGTTCCGGTCCGAGGCTGCACGCAAATGAGACTTAACATTGTTAACCGCACCGGCGCGTTGCACCGATGTTTCCCGGAAAATGTTTGCAATCGAATGGCCAGAGAATTCGCATTACTCGTTACTCGCAACTACGAGTTATGGCGCGACGCGCGAACGTGACGAGCGGGCAACAGTACGTAGAAGAAACGCAATATTCCCAAGTGAAACCAATACACCGGTGTTGATTTAGCCGTTTCGCGAAATATCAGCTTGCTATCGCCGCCGATTACGTAAATAATTCGCGCACCGTGTATACACGATCGTTGATATCGCAATTACGCTCACGTGGTGATGATCGAGCTCTCACTCAGTCCGAGTACATCACATTTCACTCGACGAAATGGTAATGTACTGCGCGCAATGTTTGTGTTTGTGTGCGATGATAATCGTAGATAAACAATATTTTATTTAATAATAATATAATATAATACACGCGCACGTAGGTATATACACATCGTACATTGTTAAATTTAATCTTTACTTGATATATGTGTGTAGATATATTTTTATACATTTAAAATTTCCAAATTTACATATTTTTATTTAAACGGCTGTATTATTACGCGATTAAAATAAATATGTAATAAAAATAAAATATAATAAATAGAAATGTTTAAATATAAATATAATAAATATATATAAATATTAGTAATAAATGTAATATATAATAATTAATGAATATAATATAATAAAAATGAGATATAATAAATAGAAATGTTTAAGGAATCCGTAATTACAATTGCCTCTTTGAGGATTAATTTATGTCTGCCGGCATAATTTTCAGTATAATGAATGTACGATGAATGTGGAGAAAGGCCGAAGACGGTAAATTAGCAGATAACGACGGCAAGTAGTATATGCGAGAATAACGCGGTAATAATGCGGAAACGTCATCATCCTTTATCCACGTTTCATGATCATCAGCGGGGAACTTGAACGGCGAGTCAAACGAAACATATGACCGCGCGATCGAAGCGAAAAGAGATAAACGGAACCGAAGAACAAAGCCGGTAATTGACAGACACGTATCTCGCCAATATTTCCTTAATTATCACGGCGCTCGTTATCTCATTATCGTCTTTGGGTAGCGTCGCGAGACAACAATTCCAAAGTGGCCTTTTGGAGTTTGCCGACCGTAGGTGGTTCGCGGAATGCGAAATGTGCGCGAGACACACGTGCATCCGTGAAGTCACTTCCGTCGCTTGTAAGGTAATCAGCGTCCAGGATAAAGTAATGATTTTAACGACATTCTCTTCATATACACGCGGATAAATTTGATAGGAAAATTTTTCGATATATCTGTGATATTCGAGAGATATCTGCTCCGAAAAACTGCTCTGCACAAAAAGTTACAAAGTAAAAACGACACAGAGAGAAAAAATTTTAAAAATTAACATTTAAATTTGCGTAAATCAAAAGGATGTATCTTTAAACCGGTTTGCTATTTTCCTTTGCGTTAAATTTCTCGACAACAGCTGTTTTCTGTGCAGCGTCTAATAAATCGCCGGCACGCTAAATTTCGCGGGAATTTTATATATCCTTTTTTTCCTCTTTCTATGACGTGTAATAAGTCTCGATTCGCATATAGATAATATACGTAACGAATCCGTGCGGACTGTGCACAAGTGCAATGTGCACTTGCACGTAAAGAGCCCTTGCCCGAAGATAACCGTCGAGGGCACGTCGGTTCCTTTGAAGAGGTAGACAGACAACCTCGAAGTTTCCGCGACGATAAATTCAGCCGACATCGTGTGTTAGTTTATGAATATGAATGATATTCTATAAGTATGTTATGGAACGCGATATTGAACATATTATGTAGCCGGAGCAATTGTATATCTGAGACAAGCAATTACTGCGATCGATTAGGTTAATTTTTGCAATAATTTCAATCAATAATTCAGTCAAGCCAATCCCGAGAAAATAATATAACAAAAGGGCAAATTAATTGACGTGGAATTTTTATTCAACCACTGTCAAAATATATCGTTGCCGCTCCAAAAATTTAGTGTCGAGAAATTATTAGAAATAGATTTCACGTACAATTTTCATACTAAAGTAATTTAAATTTAAATTGAAAAAATGTATAAATATTACAGACTGATAAACACATTAATATTAAATATTGTAGAAGGGAGAAGCTTTACTTCGACAATAATGTTTTAACGAAACAATCGTACATCATAAAGGCAAGGAGACAGAATCAGACACATAAATGCTAATCAGGTTTACAAGTAAAATCGAGCTCGTATTGTAACGAACGTTATTACGCGTATTTAATGACTCAGGCGAAAGAAACAATCGCTGACAATTAAGATTAAATACACGCGTGTCTTGGTTCCGACAGCAGAATGTAAAGCTGTCAGCGTACACGTTTAACGGATCAAACGAGCGCCGCTCGATCCTTGCTAATACGATAATGACGATACTCGACGTGTACGGCATCGTTGCACGTGTCATCAATCTGCGTCGATCATTCCTAAATTTAATCGCCATCGTCAATGATGCCGTCACATCATGATGGCGATTCTGCATCGCGATAATTGCTCGACAAGTATGTACGCGCCATAATCCTCGCGTAATATCATTGGAATATCGTTCTGCCTTCGCGAGAAGATATCGACGATATCGCGTATCGATACATTTGGCACGAATGCGAAGGAGAGGGAGCGAGATAAGAATTGACAAGCGGATTTGTGCGCAAGCAGATGCGATTTACAAGCGAGTAAAATGCAAACTTACTCTCTCTCTCTCTCTCTCTCTCTCTCTCTCTCTCTCTCTCTCTCTCTTTCTCTCTCTCTTCGTCCGCTCTTGCCGTCTCACTCGACGTCTATCGTTCGCAGTAGCTGCTCATGCATATAGAAATGCATATACACCTTGAAAAAGCGAGCGAAAGAATTTTGTCAAAGGTAACGATATTTGCCGCGCACTTTTTGGAGATTTATTTGGGAAATCGCGTGTGTACAGTCGACGAAACAGAGAACGGGAATAAAGGATGACTCCGCGTAACTTCGCGACATGAAAGGGAACGGGCTGCAGCTTTTGCAGCGAGTGCAATGATTCTCGCCGAGAGAAGCGCGCGCATACATGCATTTATAAATCCGTAAGCTACGCGTAAATCCCAGGAGAAGTCGCGAAAGATCCGTTTCCCGTCCGATCTTCGCATATCCCCGCGCGACGGATTTACTCCTTATCACAAACGTGGAAGAGGGAAGAGGGGGCTCTTATCGTTGTCACACCTCAGACACGAGCACACTGTCACTGTCACACGATAACGAACGGCGCGCAATTTTTCGCGGCATTCTCTCCCTCCTTGCGCAAAAAAAGGATGAAGAAGGATTTCGTAAGCGGAGACATGCGCGGATAAGAATGTTTAAATGAAACTCCGGAATAGGCGGCGGTCCTGGAGGAAATGATAACGCGATACGATTAATGAGGGAAGAAAAATTAAACAAAGTCAAGAGGGGGAGGAGAGGAGAGAGCGAAAAGACGAGAGGGAGAGAGAAAAAGAGGCGAGATAAACGAGGCGCCGGCAACGATGTCTCTGTACTGACTGACGACGAGTTGTTCGTATAATGTACGTAGAGTACGAGAGAAAGAGAGAAACGCGATGGGGAGAGGGAGAGGGCCAAGAATGTGTGAGAAAGAGCGAGACGAAGATGGGGAATAATGAGGAGAGAGAATGGACGAGAACTGGCCGAGCCAGACGCGAGCGAAGACTCGATTGCGAGCGAGTTGCGTGTTAACGCTGATAACAAGTTACAGGTATATATGTATTTACCTGTGACACATCAGCGTATTGGTGGGAAGTCGCAGTGATTCTCAGTCATAGTGATATTAAATTGTTTCAAGAGGTCGTTAATCAAGTTACCATTTGCTTGAATATATTTTTCGTGCCCCCCCCAAAAAATACCTTGATTCTCTCATTAAAATACTATCAAAAAAAAAATTTTTGAAATTTAATAAGAAAAAGATACATTTTTCTTTTGTACATCAATGAAAAAGAAGAAATAAAACATAAAAAATCAATGGCAACTATGAATCTAATTATTTTTAATTGAGAGTGAATAATGTATAATGTGGATAATATTTAATATTTTAATCTTCTCATCATTTTAATACGTGTGTATAATTATCGGAATCACGTTGTCATGATAATTGTAATTTGATGAGAAGCAAGTCTTCATCGACTTATAATCTCGTTACTCTACGAAACTTTACTCGCACAATAATTGTAGTATTATTGTAGCACAATTGGATGTGTGAATAATTTTTCTCTTTTATTATTCACTCAATAAAATAAACTTTGTGCATATATCCGGAATTATACGTTCGACAAGGACAGAAAAGCAGCCGGAACTGCCTGGTAATCTGGGAACACTTGGGCCAATTGAAAAATTCCTATCAAGCTGAACAAGCAAATGGAATTTTAATTAAAGCACCTTGCTTGTGCACTGAGAATTATCATGATGCTAGATATCGCCAGCTCGTATTATCACGATTCTATAGGACAATATGATTTATCTCTGATTTATGAACGTATATTCTCTACGCGCCCGTAATTGTTTGCTTCTTCTGAAAATTATATTCTCGAAAACGAGAGAAAAATCAAATTTCCTCGGAATATACATTAATTCGTTTACATCGCAAAATATGTTTCTGAAATTGTCAGCGAATTTTTTATCCTCCAGAACAATTGGAGAAATAAATAAAAGTAAAAAATTAAAGAAATAAATAAATAGAAATAAATGAATAAAAACTACAAAAGAGTAACGATTACCGGACATCCTTTCACGTTTGTATAAGAAAATATTTCGCGAAACATTTATCGCGCAACAAACTGAAATGGTCGCGATATCACTCGCGATCCGCAAAACTATGTAGGATAACGTATCCGATACGTAACTCGAGGCTAGGAGCTAAGGAGAGTCTCGAGACGTTTCCTGGGAGACGGGGGAGACGACCTTTCCATCTTTCAAGACCTTCTCCTTGGATCGAGAGATGAATTTCTTTTTTGTACCGGCTTCAATCAAGCGTATATACATCGATCGAGAGCGCGCATTCCCTTGAGTTCCCATCGCTGTTCAACCTTCGCGTTCCCCGATTTTCGTTTCTCCCATATCGAATCTCTTCACGATTCTTCGCGTAACTTAAATCCATCTCGGGAATATTTATTTCATTTTTTTCTTCTTTCGTTCTTGTACGAAAGAAACGCGCAATCATGATTTATCGATAAAAATGAAATACAGTTGCATACGAGTTGCAAGGTAAACGACTGCTTGTGCAAGAAACGTCGAGTATGCAGCCGAGTTTCGATACCGGTGTGTCATTATGACTGTAAAAATAAATATATATATATATATATGACGAAAAAATTCAATAGCGGAATACCGAGGTCACCGAGTGATTTCAATTATGTATTATTACAGTAACTTCCGTGCAACCGCATCAACGTTGACAAATATTTGCACCAATCGACTCACTCACACGCATCATATTGTCATACTATTTACAATCTAAAAATAAAATATGCATATTTCTAAATTCTGCATTGCGCGAAAAATTTAATATAAAGTGACACTAGACACGTGTCTTATCTTCTGTAATAAATTTTCAACAGTGTAAATAGTTTTCGTAATTATCATAATTTTATCTGCTTAAATGAAACATGCGTAAAATTAAATAATTTTCATTTCGAAATATCTTGTATTCAATTGTGCCGGTGGCATGGTTCTTTAAAAGCAGGAAACATCGAGTTTTTCTACTGCCGATAAACGTGAGTGTAAGAAGAAAAGAGATAGTCGATAAAGAAGGATGCACAAGCAATAAATGAGATGGATCCTTTAATCTTTATACGGTAATCGCACCGAAGCCTTCGCTCATATTGTAAAGGATCTTATTAATTGTACTCGAAATAATAAAAATAAATAAAACATAAAAAAATAATAGTATAAAATTTTGAAGCTACATGTAAATTATTACCAAAGATTAATTGCTCAAGTATTTAATTTCATAAATTAAAACAGTTTGATGCAAAAACAAGATCTATAAACATTTCATGACGAACTCATCGTCATTCGTCATCTGTCATTTAAATGACAGATAAAATGTCTCAATAAAAGATTATGATTATTATGCGTTAATCGTGCGCATGTTGCAACATTTGTTGCAACAAGGTCTGATCAATGTCTAATTCATATAATATGCGATTACGATTATCAGCGGTTGTTCTATAATGTAATGAGTAATTCAATAAACGAGTGAAATACGATAAACAATGAACGCGACGCTTTAGTTCTTCTCAATTATCTCCCAATGTATTTTATATGTATTATACGTATTATACAATTATTATATGTATTATATGTATTATACAATTAATAATCAAATTACGATGTAATAATTTCATCAATTATTCCACGTTAATAACAAGTATTAATAAATCTGTTGATAAATAAAGAATAAATTTTGATTCTATTTCTGAATATCGCATATAATACATACATATATATATATATATAATTATTATAAGAATCACACATATATAAAATATAATCACATCGAATATATTTATGACAGTTGCATAATTAATTTAAGCGTTCTCCTACTGATTCATAATGTTAATCACCAAATTATTAAATCAGCGCTTTTGTGTGTTTGCGATATGTTTACTTCTCTTTTTTTTTTTTTTTTTTTAATAAAGGAAATCGGCCGCTTGAAACAACAATTTGGAACGGGATACCCGTCTAGACGGGTATCTCCAGACGGGGCCCTCATAAATATTTATGAATTTAAAACGTATAATTACTCCAAAGGGAAGCACTGTTGCACAATGCGCATGTGTGGGACAAAATGCACGCGACTTTTTATCCGTCTCCTTTCTTTGCCAAATGCGCATCTATATGTTTATGCAAATTTTTGACACCGCGAATTTAAGCTTCCATTTGCGAGATCTTATCAATTGTGCTTTATGAATACAAAAAGTATAAGAAGAGAATAATTTCTCGTAAACGAGTATTTCGCGTGCGGTTGCAATAATATATCACGTTTTTCATCGCAAACTTTGAGAATTGGGGAATCTTTCTTACTTGTGTCGGAAAATGGACTCGTTGCTAAAAATTATATAAAATATAAATATAATAATATAAATAATAAATATCATTATGTACAAGTAATTTAGTAATGCTACTTTCAGCCTTTTCTATTTTTATTTTTTAAGAGGTAAGTATTACGTAACAGAGAGAAACGTAATAAGAGAATTATATTACGTAATCTTTATGCAAGAAATCAATGAGAAATAATATTACATCAACCACATGTACAGTTGAGTTATTTTTAATCGCACTAATTCCATTTCCATTTTGTTTTTAGTGGTTTTATATATAATTGTTTCTTCTTCATGCAATTGAAATAATACACGCTACGGATAATGGTGATTGCAATTAAAAGCGATGAATTGCAAGAGAATATTCTGTTTGCGACTCAACGTAAACTGCATTGTTCGAATTCGTATATATTATTCTATTGTTGTAGAGGTTCGTAAAATTAACTGCAAATTTGACAAAGTTGATTGTCGAATACGAAGCATAATTATTATCGTGATATTCAATTTAATAATTGCAATAAATGTGCGATAATAAAATATATATATATATATATATATATCGCTAGATTGTTGACACATTAACTTTACGATAAAAATACAAATAGAGAACAAAACGCAAATCGGCGCAAATGAGTTTTCCATTTGATAAATTCTCAGAGCAAAAATGATAAAGCATAAATATATCAAGGTTAATTATTACAACTAGATGAGACATACTGCGATGTGAAAATGCAATATATCATGCATTTGTCATGTTCACTTCAACATGTTCTATTGCAAGAAATAGATAAATAAATAATATATTAGTTATATACTTAAAATTTTTTGCTGTATATTCAGAAAATATGTATTTAAAAGAAACCGAATAAACGCGCGCGGTGGCTCGTACTAAGAGTGCTTCGTATAATCATCTGATTCATGTGATAAGAATTATGATCAGCTAATCGGAAGTTCATTCGTCTTATACGAAACTCTTTCATCAATCATAGAATTATATTTAGCGCTGTATAGGATATGAATGCCGGCTATTATATTCGTACAAACATGCGGAATCACGTGTCGACAATATTAAAGATTCAAGAACACAGCGACGCGCGTTTTGAAGTTTCTTTGTATACAAAAAAGTTTTTTTTTATATACTACGTCTATAGGTATGTAAATCTTCGGTGCTTCGGGCTCCCTAAGGTATTCGCGAGTGACGTCATCGCCATTTAAATGAACGGAATCCCGGAATGAATGCGGAAGGATGGAGAACAAAAATTTACGCGCTCGTGAACAAATCGCGAGCAAACGGCAGCTTCTCTGCCGCAAAGCGCCGATTGTGTGGAACCCGTTACACACGTGAAGCGTGGCATCGTTGCAGGTAAGGTAAAGTGCATACATTGGCCGCCCAATCCCCTGACTAAGGAATGCGTTACTGTGTGTGGGGCCGCCGCCTCTCACATCGGTAGGTTCGGATGCTCTTTGTCTGCGAGATCTGACCTGATCCAGTAGCCCACCATCTGCCCCATCGTCTGCCCCCTTCGCGGAGATTTTCTCGAAAGAAATTCCAGGAAGTCCAGGAAAAAACGCGCTCTAAGGAATGCACTTTTCTACGAAAATATTTAATCTCGAAATAATGCGACGTTATTACGTTTACGTGTTTGTGTATGCGCGTAGAAAAATTATACTCACATTTGTTTCTCAAAAAATCAAAGAGATATTTTCTCCAAATTATTTTACATATATATATAATGATGTTATATGAAATTTATAGAAATACAGGAAGACATCAGGGAAAAATTAGAGATCAATTTTAAATTGCGTAAATATATCGTTTGCTTTGACAATATAATTTGCTTCGCACAAGCATACAAAATTAATTTTGCACTGTTTATTTCTTAAAGTGTCTCGCACACATAAGATTTGAGATAAGTAAGAATATATTCTTTGTGCGATGAATCTAGAGAAACGATATATTTTCTATTCTAATATCATCTAAATGTCGATATCGTAAATATTAAGGTCGATTAATAGTCGAACTTTGATTTTCAAAGAAAAATGACTCCTTTCATCAAGCTTAACGCTCGTGACGCGATTATTTACAGATAAGGATCGTCTGTAGCTCGTAAACAGGATACCCAGTGTCGAAATAGACCATCGCAAATTTTCGAACGATTTACAATCGCAACTTCAACGTCACTCACGATCAAACTCAAAGAGCGAGAGAACGGACCGATGTTTAACGGTCGAGCCTTAAGCCTGCGATAGGCCTCCCTCTCCTACCGAAGTCTCTTCCTGCCCTCGTGTCATCATTTTATCTCGCTCCCGTGAATGAATTTGTGAACACAAACCGTCGGTCCGTCTCACATCCGCCTATTTCGGTGCAGACGCGCGTGCCCTTCGCCTTTCGTTCGAGGGAGAAAATTATTTCTAGCAGCCGGGCAACGATCTTTTCTCCGAACATCAGTCTCGATTTATCGCATTCGGGTCGATTAATGATCGTTTACGACTTACGAACATCCGTGGCAATCTCGCGCGAGATGTGGAAGATAGACTCTACAAAGATCCTATTATAGTTTCCGCTCTTCCGTACTTTAAGTCGCCTCTTCGTTAACGGGAATTTTTTTTCGTGAGAGATTAATGCACAAAGAGTCCTCTGAAATTTATGCCAGAGATAACAGAGTTTACTTCATTGCCGATAATTGGTTGAGGCTTATTAATTGAGACAGATAATTATAAAACGCGAAATGTGTGTTTGCGCGTGCGCAAAGAAGAAAGAAATAAATATGTGTGTGTTTAACAAATTAGAAATAATGTGTCAAAATTAATGATCTTCCGACCGCAAAGAGAACCGCGCAATGAATTTTAATCACTATATCTGACATGACAAATCGCTGCAAAACCAATGCATTATTAGTATTCATGCGCTCATATTAAACCTTCGCTGCGGGAGGGAAAAACGTAAATTTTGTTCAAAGAAAAAGGCAGGTGGG
Organism: Lasius fuliginosus; assembly: GCA_949152495.1. Lineage (NCBI taxonomy): Eukaryota > Metazoa > Arthropoda > Insecta > Hymenoptera > Formicidae > Lasius > Lasius fuliginosus. The sequence goes on along the minus strand of OX424456.1, from coordinate 409,284 downwards.
ACGAAGGTGAAATAAGTTAGTAAAGAAAATGGCGCATTAAAGCGCATCAGGTTGACTATAAAGGATTCCCGTAAATTTCCGATACCCTCCTGGCGACGTCTTTCAGAGTGACCTGCACGAGTTCATCGGTCGGCATGCTTTCGCATGAATGCAACGCGAAATGCAGTGCCAGAGAAAAAACATCGGGGTGCAAGCGTACGCGAGTAATGTATCTGTATATCACGCGGTGAAACTAGAAGCTAACAGCTGGAAACTGGTTTCCAAGAGAAGGTTTCATTCGCGAACATACAGCCGTACAAAGGATGGAAGAAAGAGAGGAGGAGATACGAAACGAAGGAGAGAAGAAAACGGAGACAGAAAGAAGAAAAAAAAACTTTTGAAAAAAAGAAAGAAACTTTTGTATTCTGAAGAAAATCAACTAGAATGAAAAGAAATACAAGGAAGTGCGAAAAAAATATAAAATGGAATTTTTCCAATGCTTTTATTTTCATATATAAAGCTTTCATAGTTATCTCTACTATTATATTAGTCGAAAATTAATCGAGTTAAAAAATTATGTAATTTAAAAAGAAAAATGTTATATATTCTATAAATATCAAAGTTCTATAAGCATGAATCTTGCAGAATCCACTATTTTTGCACGATACATATTATATGAACAGAGATAATAATATGAAAAGATTACTCTAAATTGTGATTTAATGTAATAAAGCTATTTTAAATTAAAACTGAGATTACTGATTTTGCTTTTGGAATTTTCTCAAAGAAAAAAAATGAAGAAAATGACATGAATAGAAGGAGAAAGAAAGAAAGAGAAGAAAAAAGAGAAAAGGAAGAGAAGAGAAAGGTGAAGGGGAAAAGAGGCAGAAATATCAAGGAGTACGGTTACATTATTGGCGTCTAACAAGAAACAAGGGCGCAGAGATTTAGGGACACCACATCTGACACATGTATAGTAATTTTCACATTTATCTGTTATATAATACACTCTACATTTAAATTCTAATTGAGAGAGAGAGAGAGATCATATTTTTAAAATTTAAAAAAAAAATTGTTATTACAATTCATCAAATAAATTTGGAGTATAATCTTCCTCAATAAACATATCGAGACAACACTAATGATTTATATGAGCAATAGAAAATTTTAAAATTAAACGTATTTTTTTATTTAATCTCAAGCAATTTTTTTCTTTTGTGCAGACTTTTGCTCTATTCAGAGTCATTCAAAATTAAATATTGAAATGTTGCGAGACAACTGACGCCACACATGTCGAATTTTTGCCGAGGTAAAGTCAACACATTATATTAATCAAACAATCCATAAACGAATGAAAGTAACCGACACGGAGCAGCCTGTATAATGTATGTATATATACACAGCGGAAATTGAGATTCTTCCTGCAGACGAACGCGCAACTTTAGTCACAGCTTCGGATTGCTCATGCGAGAAGCGGACAAGGAGGAGACAAAGAGAGAGAGAGAGAGACGGAGTGAACGGAATGGAGATGGAATGCGCAAATGTACACGAGGGAACAATATAGATAAAGTTGGACAGGAAGCAGAAGAAGGGACGGTGACGCGAGTGCGCATCTCGCTTTTAGCGCGCGAGAACGGTGCATTTTTTTTTTTTTTTTTTTTTTTGCACGATTGAAAGGAGCAGCACGTAGCTCGGAAGGTTCCCTTCGTAAAGGACGAAGAACCTCCTTTATTGTCGATCGCGCGGGATCATCTCCGTTTGAGAATATCCGAGTGGCATAAGGATTGCTGTTATAATTGCACGTACGTGCGAACTGCGCTCTGTCTCTCGTGAATCGATCTCTCTGTCTCTCTCTTTTGCGCGCGTATTATATAAGAGATGATAAGTGTCGCGAAGAGATACTGCCGTGTGTATTATTTCCAAAGCAAGATGTCTTTCAAGAATAATTGACCGTGTGTATATATTTTTTTAAATAAGACTGTTATATTTAAAAATTAAGAAAAGCTAAGTCAATTATAACAGTAAAAAAGACCGTTGTTATAATAATAATAATTCCCTTGTTATTACGATAATGGCATTGACACGATTGTTTTTATGGTTCTTCAGGCTTAGAATTATCGGCGCAGTGAGAGCAAAGTAGAAGAGATTTAAAAACATTTAAATATTTTTTAATCATAGAAATATTAAAGAAAATCTTTTTTAGTTATTGGGAAGACTATTTTGTTTGAAAATTTTACAAGTAAAAAAAGACGATACAACGAGAAGAAAACCGATTTAATTAGTGTTGTATATCTCACAGTTCGGGATAAAATCAAACTTGTGTAAATTAAACTTTCATATGACCGCGTCACGTGTCAATTTTAAACTTGTACAAGGAACGCGCGCGAGAGATCGCACTTAAATCGAATCCGGCGTACGATCTCTTCCCGCGATAAAATTCAATCTTTTCCGTATTGCACTCACCATGATTTTTCGCTGAGATCGGCGTCGACGAGAAGCGAACGATGCCGTTGCACACCGGATAGATCCTGCAGCCGCAGCACGAGATAAAAGCACGAACTTTACTCCGACGCTCACTAAACACACTGTGTCACACAGTGTCGGATTTTAAAGCGGCGCGACTCTGCTCGGCTCGGAATCTCTCTGTCTCGAACGCGAAAGACAAATCCGCGCGTCGACCGGCAACGTGACGGACTCGCGGAAAGAACGGGACAGACGCTGGACCCAACAACGGCAACGCAACAAGTGACAGCCTCCACGCGCGTCCTACACTGACGCGCGTTCTCGTACCGCGCGCGCTCACTCGAGGACGCCACCGTTCGGGTAAACCCTTTAATTTTCATTAAAGTCCGAACATTGGATTTTATTATTTTAGCATACCTTTATTTCTTCGTATGCTCCTCCATCAATATAATATGAAAGTGACACAGTAATACAAAAATCAATACGCTTCTAATTTATTTATCTCTAAAAGGCCCTTCCTTTTCTATACTAAATATATTGTTTACTAAACATAAAGTATGTATAAAGTATGTATATTTCCGAAGAGAGTTTTTCATTCTTCTGAAATGTAAAATAAAATATTTTTTAAATTTAATTTTAATTTTGAAGAGGAAAAGAAGTCAATTATGCGTTTAATTTTCGACGAAATCAAATGTTTGATTTTATTTTTAGCATACCTTTATTTCTTCACATGCTCCTCCACCAACATGATATGAAATTGATACGGTAATATAAAAATCAATACGCGAACAGTAATACGCTATTAATTTATTTATCTCTAAAAGCCTTTCTCTTCTAGGGACTAAGTATTATTTATAATATCAGAATATAATATAAATTTCCGAAGAGTGTTTTTCGAAATTCTGCTAGTGTTTGATTTTTCTATAACATTCATCTGAAATGTAAAATAAAATATTTTAAGTTTAATTTTAAAAAGAAAAAAAGAAGTCAGTTGAAACATAAGCGAAGGAAAGTGATTACAGTAATGCGTGTTAAAATGAGAATGTTAATGTTAAGGCAACATAAATGTTATTTCAATTAGCGTGATTATTATGTAACAAATCCGTATTAAGAAAAGTCTATCATCAATACTATCATCAAATTTCAATACATCTTTCTTCGCCTGTTGTACAGAAAATTATAAAAATAGGTTTTATTAAGTAAGAGTTTTAACGTGTTTTTTTTCTGTTATATATATAATAAAATAAATACCAGAAAGAAAGAATTAAATATTTTATCTATATTTATAAAATTTTAGTTACATGATAAATAAGAAATATTTCATTGCGTATTTACTTAGGCAAATATGCGATAGATGACAGCACAAATATCACATGGAAATCAATATATGTTTCATATTGACTTGGAAGAGTTCCATTTTATCACCTCGTTGAAAAAGATTTAATTTTTGAATAGACTAGAATATTGCTATAGGTAATCTCTTTGTGAAATAATTATTAATAATGAACAATGCAAGAATTATTATAATTATTATAATTTTTGCATTGTTTATTTCTCTTTCATGAATAATGTATTTAAAATGCTATCATTAGTTTAGTATTAATCTTTCATTATTCTTCGCAATTTAGTTTTGATTTGTAGAACAGTAGAGCAAAGTATGTAATTCCATTTTCATTAATTTACCATTTTCACAAATTTTCAAGCGTATCGACAGAAAAATCGCGATGTGATTTTTCGCCGATATATCTGAAATTTTCGTAAATTGATGAATTTCTAGAGAAGCAAGTAGTGGAAGAATGGTCCGCGGACTAAATAGACACGCACCAAATTGTTGTTTGTCGAAGAAATTGAATCTTATTATGGTAGTGAAGTGTCGATGGGTAGGCGGGATCGATCGGATGGATAGATCGAGATAAACGAGTCGAGGAGCTCCTTAAGTAAGCCGCGGGCAACTGCGATTAATATATCTGTCAATCGGGCACGTCAACAGGAACTTTCCTTTGGCGCAGGTCGATCTCGATATGGCGCCTAGCCGAATATTTATTTATTTATCTTCTTGCGAGAAAGCACAAAGGAACCGATTACGAGAGATTACAAATCGATGTGAAATCCGTTCGAACAGGCGCTTTCTTTTTCTTTTATGGATGTCTGTCCCTTTTGAGATTAACATGGCACTGTGTGCTTTCTCTTTCCTATTCTCCTTTCTCTCTATTTTCCTTCTTCCAATATTCAATTTCACCCTTGTTTAACTCTTGTGGCAGTTTCGAAATAAACGGTTTATACATTCTTTATTAAAATAATTATAATTTAAAAAAAGATTTTAATCAAACTTATACTCCAACTGGGGAAAAAGACATTGATATCGTTTGAATTAGAGAATTAATGTTTTCAAAGAAAGTGGATAGACGAGTCAATATAAATTAGATAACAGGAAGATCAAAATATTTTGACATTTATATAAGCAGTATCCGAAAAGCATTTCTCTCTCTCTCTCTCTCTCTCTCTCTCTCTCTCTCTCTCTCTTTCTTCAATATCATTCCATAGATCTTAAGATTCTAAATCACCATTGAATAAGTTGAGTCCGCTGTCTTTTATTTAATTCCAAATTTGTTGGCAAATCTAATATCAAACTTTTCAGGTAAAATTTTAATGCACACACATTATTTTTTTCTAAATAATAAATGATTTAAAAAATTAAACAGAACGGAGGAAAGGGAGATTGCTTCGATCGTCAAGATTCATCGATCCTTGATTTCTTTCGCGCGATCCTGCGACAAAAGACCTTATGTAGAATTCAGCAGCAGCAGCAACAGCAGCAGGATGTCATGGTATTCTCGCCTACAGTCTCTTGTGCTGTACAAGTCTGTGCTTTTACTTTCACTGCTGATCTGATCTAAGACACGTTGTCTCTCGTGACAATCTTCTCGCGTCCCGTAGAGTCCGTCCGGGCGATTTAAACATCGTCGCATATCAGAACGGAAGATGAATAATCGAGTAGCGCTTCGCGAATATCGATTGACCGAGCGCGATCACGCATTCCCTTCGATCACAATCGATCTGTTTCTATCGTCCGCCTGGACAATATCTTTGCCGTGCCATCAACACAGACAGCACGACCATTGGAATTGGAATTTACATCGCGCTGGGCGAAGACGAGTCGCGAATACCAGAGGCACATAAATTTCGCGAAACGCGTATTATCCGCGCACTCGCGCGGACAATCGAGATACTGAAAATGATAAGGAGAGAAACGCGGGGAAAAGGCGAAAAAAAAAAATATAAACGTGGGGAAAATGTGATGGCGTTGAGATTATCTTCTAAACTACGGATGAAAAAGAAAGGAAGAGTTACACGACGGAGGCTGCTTGTCTCCGTTCTCTTGAGATTTCATTAAAGATAGCAGAGAAGGAAGAAGAAAAAGAAAACGAAAAAATTGATTGATACTTAATTATTCCTGCCAGATTTCGCGAAGGACAAATTTTATAGCCTGATTCTAAAGAGTCACGCGATTATTTAATAACCTTAGAGAGCGATTAAATTAGCATAACATATTTGCACGACGCATTTTCGACGTAAATTTTCTAGAATTATCAGGATGAAATAGTGGACACGTTTATAGAGAATATCTCTTGTTGCAATATATTAATAACGTAATGTAATATATTTTCGATAAATTTGTTTAATTACTCGAAAAATGTGACGTTATTGGACTCCAGCCGAAACACACAGTCATCAATTATCCAGAATTGCAGAATACTTATGCGAGACTCGCCGCATAAGTATTTTTTTTTTTTTTTTTTTTCACGAAAGAAAATAATATCTTCGCGTCAATTTATCGGGCAATGCGCGTTGTCCCGTCACCGGCATATATAGAAAATGTTCTGCAATCGATGCAAGAAGGTGCGTCATTGCCCAAGAGATCGCCAACTCTTCTCCAAATCGTGAACGTTCAACGTCGTTCGCGCAGGATTATTCTTCTTGTATTAAGAGATGGCGCGGAAGAGAGAGAGAGAGAGAGAGAGAGAGAGAGAGAGAGAGAGAGAGAGAGAGAGAGGAGCCACGTTTCTAAAAATTGCAATTTTTAATTACAAACGACAAAGGCGACGGTGTCGATAATTATGCCCGTGTCTCATGGTATGGAAAAATCATCGTTCATAAAAAATACATTCAACGGATTCAATCGCCCTGCGCGGCCGCGATACCAAGCAAGCGAGCAACGCGCGCCACCTCAACTTGTCTTAGGTTCGCGCGAAACCTAAATCCGCTATATTTGCGGTGTATTACACACGCGACGTGACGGGGGTGAGCGTGCGAGTGTCATTAAGGATATGTCGGACGTTATACGTACGCTATCACACGTATATGCTATCGCGAATCGTGCACGGGTGGTTGCTGGCAGAGTGAGAGTGCCATATATATAGAGAGAAGGGGAAACTCGACTCGGCACTCCAAAGTACACAGCCTCCGCGATTACAGTGGTGTGCTCCTCCTCGGTTCCTTCTATTCCGTCGTCGTCTAATATCCATTCCTCGCGCCAGTGATAACAATCACTGGCCACAGATAAGTGGTTTTCTTTTCTCCTCCCTCCCCCCGCACGTCGCAGCTGCCAAAGGAGAGCACGACATCCGCAGAACCGACACGATTTCTACGACAGGCTGTGTGTGCGTCGGCATCATGAAACTTACGTTGTTCACGTGAGTACGCGCCATTCGTGGCTCACGATTCGAGAATGCTTGAATGCTTCGACGAGATTTTTTTAATGTATAATTTAAAATAAATTTCGCCGTTTATAGACACTTACTTCTTTCTTGCATTAAACTCCCCGACGTTTCTCGCTTTATATCATGCTTTTCTTTTGATAGGATGATTGCAGGAGATTATACCTGCGCATAAACTTATAGATTTGCCCGATCGAACAGCTGTTTCGCGGTATTACTAAATAAGAATAAGCGGCAAAAGTCCCTTCTTTTATAATTTTATATATCTATTTATTCGCACAAATTACGCGTATCATATTGCTTGACAACGTCAAATGCTCCCTCAGATCAGAAAGTGCAATAAGAAGTAAGGGTTGCAAGAAAAAATTAGGCATTGTTACACCGGCCACAATTCTGATCATAGATTATAGATTACTCCTCCGGTGATCAATCTGAATAATTCCAAGGACAGTTATACATTCGCAATTGAAAGGTATACGTGCTACCTACATATGCACACTCAGGCTTAATATCCGTAATTGTTAACCTCTGCGGAAATTGCGGCTGCCGATAATTCTCGATCGCGAACATAGATATTGACTTATGGCGGTCAATATATCCCGAATCGTTTAGCATAGCATTTCCATACGAGTTGAGGATAATGCGTACCACCATGGTTAGACCATAAAATGTGCTCTGATTCTATAAGAAGTTATTTAATTAACGTATTTTTTATAAATCTTTGCCTATATTGATTATTTCACGCTCGCGTTCAACGACATTTCGACTTTTGGATTCATACTCGGGCGGCTGCAAATCGTGTCACTTGACTTATATACACACATACACATACTTGTACATATGTATAATAATTTATATTGATACGGGATGTAGAGAAGCACGTTATGCAAACGAACGGGGTTGCGGTAGCTCGAGTTCTTTCCTGGTTCGGAGCAGGAAATTGATTAGAAAAGCCGCAACGAGAGAGCGAGAGCGCATAACAGCGATTATTACTGCAATCAATCAATATATGCATTATACTAGAGAAAGAAGAAATTCATCAACAAGTTCAAAAACAAGTATGGCGTGAGTATCGTTGTTTCTCCTTGGCATTATCCGAGCGAATAATGCATTATCAAGTATTTGGTTGTTCCTGTATTATAAACCAGCAAAAAGAATAAAAAAAGAAAGACATTTATTATATGCTGAAGCAAGTTTCCTTAAGGACGCGATAAAAATGCATTAACAATAAATTTATGATACAGAATTGAGAAAGAAATATTGAAAAAGATAAAAAGAAATCAAAGAAATATAAACAAAAGAAGGAAAGGAAAAAAAACAAAAGATAAATAAAGCTAATGAAAAAAAAAAAAGTTAAACGTGATATTTTAAATTTAGGCAAAAGAAATTTGAACATTTATTTTAAATACAATCTCCAATTTAAATTTTTATAAAAAAAAATTATGGAACTTATTTTTACACAAAATGTATTAAAGTTAACGACTCTATTTTAATTAATAAGAGTTGGAAATTTTCAACTTTTTACATGACAAATACATAATAAATCTTTTCTAATTTAAAAAGAAAAAATATGTAAAAAGAAAGATAGGACTAAAATATTAGAAAGAATAAGAGAGAGAGAGAGAGAGAGAGAGAGAGAGAGAGAGAGAGAGAGAGAGAGAGAGAGAGAGAGAGAGAGAAGATGAAAGGAATAATGGCAACGAAAATTTCTTATGCACGACGGGAGCAATGCTTGCTCATGCATTACGTTAACGACATCCTGTAGGTGTAATAATGCGAATGTAATCGCTTCCTTCCAAGGCGAAGTTCAGTGATCTCGCGATGCGACGCAATCGGGCAGAGTATGATGAATTACTTTATTCCTGGAGAGCTATAAATAAAGATTTGCGTATACGTTAGAAGATTATGCTAATGAGAAAATTTATTATGCATTAGAGCAATCTCGTATTCCTGCATGAAAATTATACTTATCGATTATCATCCAGTGACCAGTCGCGTTTATCGGTTAACTCTACTGGTTCATTCTAATAAAGTGAAATAAATTGCAAATTCGACAAGCGAGAGAGTAAATTGATTACGTGAAAACGTAATGAAAACAACTTTTCTTTTACGTTTTATTTTAACTTTCCATTGAGATTTCTAAATTGATTATCGTCACTTCATATTTTTAATATGCTGTGTACTTTTAATATGCTTTAATAACTATAGAAACTGTAGAAATTCTTTATTTTGAAACTATAGAAACTTTATACTTTTTTCGTCGCAAAAATATTTATTTAAATAGTTCCTGACTGATAATAATGACAGTAATCAAAGGACGATTTAATTGTATGGTTGATTAAGATATTCAATTGGCACAATTGTTTGCTGTTATTTCTCGAGATGTATCTCCTGATATTAGTTAGATTTCATGCAAAATTATGATGAATTTGATAAGATATGTACTAAATAATGTTACCGCATTATTATTTTTATCGAAACGTAAATCAGATTTAATTTATTACTGCGATTCTACATCTCATTAATAATCATGAATCGATAAACTCATGGTAATTTTTAAATTTAGATACACTCTTGCGTCACGCATTTTCAAAATTCTATAAATCTTCTAAATCTGAAATTTTACATTTAAATTGAAAAGCCATATATTAGGGAGTCCAGAATAAATAAAATAAAAATTATAATATTTCGAACTCTTAGCTGCTATATATGCTAACAATAAATTATATTTTTACTGTAATTTAATGCAAAATTTAATGTATTTTATTTCATATATATTTGTGCACACGTATATTGTATTTTCTTATATCTATAAATACAAATTTTTTAAAAGAAAAAAATTATTAAAATAAAGCGTGTGAGTTAAAAATGTTAAGATTAAAAATAACTTCTTATATATAACCTAAAGAATTTCGAAAACATATATAATCTAAATAACACGCGTAGCTTTATGTATTGCAGAAAACCCGAGCAATTAGCTTTCATAAGACATGTGTCTTATTAATCATGAAGCAAGTCTGGAGATAATTTTAATACCTTTGACAACAAATGTATTGTATTTGTTGTCCTTGCTTACAAAAGCATGATATCACGCAATAATATGCGATGAATAGTGATGCTGTTCCATTTTGAAGAACAGACGGATTTTTATGTACGAGAATATTCAGATAGAATATTAATTAAGCGCCAACTATTCAACTTAATACATTCATAATATAGAAATATTCATGGAATACATTATTATGACACATTGTAATAAATGATACGCGTTATTTTCAATGGGCTTCGCATACAGAGAGAGAGAGAGAGAGAGAGAGAGAGAGAGCATCAATCTAAAGGATATAATTTATTCTTTAGAATTCCTTTATTAAAGAGCTTGATTGTTGCTCGCGAATAAAGAACTTCAATGAAGTAATCACGATTATAGCCACAAGCATAAAGAAATTTGTATCAAGAAATTGAGAAAGAAGCTCGAAACTGTGAAAGTGAGAAAGATTATTTAATTCCAGACATTGAACATCTGCTGATGAGAAAGATCAATACTTATCATCAATATTTTCCGAAGAAAAGTATGAATATTGGAAGAATTAGATAAGAGAATTAGTACTAACTAAACAAAATCTATTTTAAAATGTGTTAATGTGTGCTAATAGCATCCTTCAACTGATAAGTCGAAAATCGATAACAGTAATGACAGATTACTATTTAATGTCGTAGAGCATGTTAATCAATCTTACGTGTTCTCAATATTGTTCTAGCTTGCTAAATCACATTTGTACTAAAATTACATTAAAGTTTGCGAATGTAACTTGCGATACAAGATTCTTACAGATTGTGAAATCACATCGAAATTTGCGAACAACGTTTTTCGTCAAAATAGATAAACAGCATTGTTTCGTCAAAAGGAGATGCATTAGGAAATTTACTCACGAATTCTGCACGAACAATGACCAAGTTTGAGCACGTTTTGTAATACATTTCAAAAAGTTAGAAATTGAGGACACGAATATAGCGGTTCTATAAATGTCAGCAATCTGTTTGTTTATTTTATATTTAATGCACGGTAAAAACATTTTGAGAACTATATGCAAATTGTTCATTTTCTTGCAATGTGAACTTAGAAGCTTCTTTCGAATTTTCGAGGAATGTTCGGACATGTTTCCTTTAAGAAGACGTAAGAAAATTTTGCAACTGCTCATGTAAACATAATAGAAGTAAGCTTGTAATTTTTCTGTAAATTTATGTGAGAAATTTATATACATTTTTATTCGACTTGGATGCAACATGTGCGCTCCACGTAATTAATGCCACGTAATTAATGCCACGTGTCTGCGTAAACACAACCATAATGCGGTTAATGAATGCAGAGATGAAGGAATTAATCTCGAACGCAATCAATTGTTATCACACTCAATGGTTCAGAGAATAAAATTCTGACTTTAATCAAGCTTCGAAAAAGATTCGATTCGTGCAATTTTATCGATTCGTACAGAGATAATTATTCGAGAGAATCGTACTACTGATATTTTTCCAAGAAATTAAAGACAGCGTATAGAAATTATTATTAAAAAAATATTTAATTTAACAGAAACACAATATCTCTTGCAAACTATTCTTTCGGACAACGAATGACTTTGTCATCCTCCAGAATGTCGTCATTGTTCTCGTTCCAATTCGCGTTCGTTTTCGCAATCGTCGCGCGCGCGCGAATATTCCCGCCCGGTGATCTATCGATCGGGATCGCACTCGACTTTTGCGGATCCCTCGAAATTTTGCCTTCCCTCCCTCCTCGACTCTCCTTTCTTACCTCGAGGGGGCCTCGAGTTCGGCTGGTTTTCTTGACATTTGTGAGCCGTCTCACGTATATGAATGTCCCGTCGTAACGGCGCGGCCAATCCCGAACAGCGCGGCGTGCGAGTTGCACGAGCAGAGAAAGTAAGTCTCGTGTACGTGAATATCACAGGTCAAAATCCACCTGGTGTATACGCGGATCTACTATCACGCGAAGCGAGCTGAACACGCGCGCTGCGCCGCGCCGAGCCACGCCGAGCATACGTAATAAAATCGCGTTGCAGCGCATGAAGTAGGATCTCTCGTTCTCGGATTCCTTTTTCGATCCTGGCGAAAGTTGCGGCCCGGGGACTCTGTCCTGCGTGTGTCCTGCGCGAGAACGATTGCCCGATGCGTCTGTTCCAGAAAAGAAATTCAATCTGTTGTCCTCTTGCGAGTAAAAATTCTGTACTTGAAATGAGCAGGAAGATGCAAAAGTCCAGAAACTTTTTTCTTTCCCCCCCCCCCCCCCCCCCAAGAAAGTTAACAAAACTCTCATGAAAGAAAAAAATTCTTGCTAAATGAATAAGAATAAAAATTTAATCAAATTGAAACTTGTATATATAAAATAATTGTTATATGTACCTATATAGAAGTATTCTTTAACAAAAGAAAGAAACTCAATCTATTGTCCTCTTGCGAATAAAAATTCTGTACTTAAAATAAGCAGGAAGATATAAAGGTCCAGAAATTCATTCTTTAAAGAAAGTTAACAAAACTGCAAAATCATGAACGAAAAAAATTCTTATTGAATGAATAAGAATAAAAATTTGGTCACAGGTTGAAACTTGCGTATAAAATAATTGTTATACGTATATGGAAGTATTCTTTAATGTATAACACACAGTAAGATCTTAAATAAAGCTCTCTTTAAAAACATAAAAATCAAAATGTGTGGATTATACAGATAATAAAAAAAAAAAAAAAAAAAATTCGAGAGAATTCTATAATGGATAAAAATGTCTTCTGTTTTTTTAATTCCTGAAGCTACATAATCTCGCGAGCCCCAGCTTCTGAATTCTCAGAGTAATAATCTGACTTATTTTGCATATTTTGCTGTCTCCTAAGTGCAACCTATCAATTTAACCGCAATAAACGTCATAAACTTGTTTCGCGACAGCGTTACACCTGGTACTTGAATAACACATTTTTTTCGAATACGCGACAGCCACAGATTGTTTAGTGGTTTTCACACAATCTTTCGAAGGCCTGGCGCCTTCCTCTTCGATCAGGTGGAAAATTATTTTCCATGAACGTAACCCGTGCATGCTCGATCGCGTGCTGGAAAATCTCCAGCTGTCGCGCATCTGGTAAAACGTTCTTCCGTAATTCTTGTAATACCTATTGGTCTGTATTTGGCGACACTTATGCGTCGTTTTTGTGCTAGATACTTGCACCCATTCCATTTTTGTGCATTCTTCTATAAAATAAAAAGAATCGAATAGTTGCACGTCACTTTATCTTAAATAAAGCAGACGCTAATATAGACAGAAATAATATGCGTAACGTGTTCCTTGCAGAATATTCGCTCTCTCTATAATAGCCGTCTGCAGATCAGCCGAAGAGGAGTATGATTATGAGGAAGAGGTAGCAGCACCGGTGACACCGGCACCGACGAAAGTAACAAGCGGTCGGCTAGGTCTTTTATCCTCGAGAGGACGCGCTAATGTAGCAACTGTAGGAAAAAAGAGAGTATCGCCGGTGAGTCTATTGTATTTTACATTAATGCACTAATTATTATTAAACATTTTTGTTTATCTCAAATAGAGAATTTTTTTAAATATGCATATAAATAATTGATTATTACTTTAATTGATTATAATTGATTATTAATTAACATGAAATAAACGCAATATATAAAACAAAGTTTGTAACTTAAGCAACATTTAAAAAAATAAAAAACATCATATATATATATAATATATATTAATAATCATATTTTTTCTCTCTTCTTTTCATTTTTTTAAGGCTCAATCAACGACATCGAAACCGGTAGAACAAGCACCTGAGGAAGATGACGTGGAAGGCGAAGATGGACTTGAAAACAGTCAGGAACATGAAGATCCTACGACAACGACTGAATCTGCGAAAAAACTTCGTAATGGTGGCGTTAGGCCCTTTAGGTAACTATTCGGTAAAATGTCGTGTAATATGCAGACATTTTTCCAACAAACGTGCGTATAATATAATTTTAGATCAAACGAAGATCTCTTGGCCGCCCTGAAGAGGAGAAGAGCGCAGACAGGACCCAGCAGTCATCCACGAGAAACTGCTAGCACGCATTCTACAGTAGAACATACAACAGCCAAGACAAAGTAATGCAACATGATAAAAAAAAAAAAAGATTTATTATTTTATACAAATTATTTATAATATTATATCTAAAGCTTAGCAAAGTGCGTTTTTCCATTTCAAGTACAAAAAAAAATTGTATAATAAAATTACAATTACATTTTTATAAAGATGATTATTTTAACCGTCGCATATCTTTCACGAAATATATGTGTATTGAAATAATGTGTTTCAGAGCTAGCACAAACAGTCGTAGCAAAGCTAGCGCAGGTGGCGAAACAAGAACGTCAGGACGCAATAGGTTTGGAGGAAAAGGAAGTAAGACTGTACAGGAGGAGGTCGAGGAGACTCAACGGGAGGAGATCCAAGTGAAACCTAAAGCCTATCGCAGGGGTTAAATCAATATCCGCCAATCCCGTGTGATAAAAACTTGTTGATTTCTTAGAACACACACATTAATCAAATTTGACGACTTATGAAAACTATATGTGCTCACAAACTGTGTGTCGTCTTCTATATTGCAAAGTTCAAGACCTTTGTAAAACGATCTCGTCGACGAATCTGTCACAAGAAATGTGATGCTGCTGTTTCTCGGAACAAAGGTTCAATTTTTGCATACTCGAATTTTTTTCGATAACATAATTAATGCTATATATAAAGATTTTAATATAAAGATTTTAATATATCTTGGGCACACGAGTATATGACGATATTACGTCTTTCTCGAAGAATGGCAGGCTTTGTTCGTGTTTCGCCGCGCGGTATAAAAAATATGAGCGATCAAGAGGAAATTGAGAGGTCATCGATTATTATGATAGGCGCTAATCGGAAAGAACAAAGTCTTCCTCTTCGCTGCTAAGTGATGTGTATATAGCGAAACATTGCCATCCCTCAAGTACTTAAATCGTCTATTATATAAATGTAAATTAATATGACAATAAAGTGTTTCTGGAAAACGACTCTATTTCATGCTGTCTTTCGCAATTATTTTACACAAGTTTTACCTAAACAATCTTTTGTAATTAAAACAATCACTGTAATTATATTATTTGAATGTGGAGAAGGCGCGAAATATAAAATGCGACGAGTTCAAAATACGAATTTATTTAAATTTAAATTAATATCTGTGAAATCATACTTTTTAAAATATAATCTTTCTTTTCTCGAGTCGAAGTTTAAATAATGATAACGAGATTTGAAATATAAGAGAAATGTAAGTGTAACATACGAATATAATGGTTGTGCAAGATTAGGTTTGCAGGTAAAAAAGCGGCGATTTTTAGTTGTGTGACGTTAAAAAAAAGAAGATGAATTATTTATCAGTCAACGCGCTTAGGAAATCTGATAACAAGCGTATACGACTTTCGATTAATCTAATCGGCGCCCACTGGACGCGCAACCTTTTCCATTATTGTCTCGTCACATTTTGCAAATATTCGGGTCATGATTAAAGAATAATGATGCACACCTCGCGGAATGTGCACACCGGAGAAACTCCTACGATGACTCTCGGAATGTCGGAGGCGTGCATTCTTACGTCTCGCATTCTTACGTCTCGCATTATGCGAGTGTATTACGAAAATCACCTATCACTCCCGAAAGTTTGATATGACCGATCCATTTCATCGTTCAATTACTTTACAGCGCGCATTTAACTTCTTTCACCCATCGAAATCCACATCCTTTTGCGTGCAGAAATTTTCTCGAGAGACAACAATGACGTGAATCATAGTAAAAAAAAAAAGAAAATCGTACAATCGTTCAGCGTTGTACAATTTAATTTCATTCTTTTCGAGAACCTCTTGTAGCGTGCATTTTAAACACGAATAATTTAAAAGTTGAAAATTGTAGGTAAGTAACAGGTCGCAGAATCGGCGACTGATCCAAAATGACCTATAGAGATATATTCGTCCGCGAGCGCACGAGAGCGCTGAACTTTAAAGTTTATCGTCGGTTCGATTTTACCGGAGAAGATTCGACATTTCTGCGATTTCGGCTGTCCTCGCAGCCTTGGGACGATCAAGA
This sequence comes from Lasius fuliginosus, assembly GCA_949152495.1. NCBI lineage: Eukaryota > Metazoa > Arthropoda > Insecta > Hymenoptera > Formicidae > Lasius > Lasius fuliginosus. Next base: position 392,977 of record OX424456.1, on the reverse strand, counting down.
TGGGAGAGCCATGGACCGCCCAATAATCCGAGAGAGAGAGAGAGAGAGAGAGAGAGAGAGAGAGAGAGAGAGAGAGAGAGAGAGAGAGTGCGGATAGAATGCTAGAAAACGAGAAGAAACCAAGGAGAGAAAGAGAGAGAGAGAGAAAGGTGGCTTTCGCGATCTCGAGGACCATAAGAGCAGAGGTATAGGACGGGCAGAAAAGTGAGAGGAAGTGGCATCTGGTCGGCCTTGAAGCCTTTACGAGGAACATTTCACTCACACAGAACATCCAAGCCGCGTCATGATATCGGGATGCCACGTTTTCGGCCACGAATGGAAAGGTGAGAAGAAAAGGAAAAAAACGAAAGTGGCTCGAAAGGAGAAGCTTCGATGCCATTCCTGAAAATCGGAAAAGAAATATGTTATAGGTATGTGGATAAAACAGAGATAGAGACAGTTTCATCTCTAAAGTTTGCAAAAATTTTTTAAGTAAAGAAATGGCATTTTTAACTATGATCATATCTATATTTATATTATGACAAATGAGAGAATAGATATATTAATCGAATTGCTCAAAAGACAATATTCAAGATTAAATGCAGTAGACAGTCTTAATTTTCTTCTGAAAAAAAACATGGAATTTTAATTTGCTGGATTTTTATAGCTTAATAACAATCTGTCTTTTTTATCGTTAAATCTGTTTTAATTCCTGAGGATTGATAATTAAACCTGAAACATAAAGAGCCACATAAAATAATGATATAAGCCATGTTGCAAATCAATACAATAAATTAGCGTAAAAATTCCCGTAAAATTTTAATACATATCTTAATATTAAATAATTTGTAAAAATATCTTAATAAAAATTCCTACTTGATTAAGTAAGCAAGTTCGAGGAATGCTTTCAAACGAAGACGACTGCCACGAGATGCGCGATCGGTAGAGTGTTTAAGATTTTAATCGAGACTCGCGAATAAATCCTAATAAATTCTCTCATCCTACCGTCCTTAATCCGGCGACACTCCATTAGGAATTTCCCATTAGGAATTTCTCTCGACCTCCGTCGTTAATGCAACTATCCTCACCGATCGCAGCGAAACTATTGTCGTTCCTAATGAAGAAAAGCACGATTTCCGTCTTCGACACGTGGAAAAAAAATAGTACGCAGTGAAAGGAGAGAAATTTTGATGTCGTGACGATTCGTAATATCTCGGGTTGCACGCGCAAACCTATCCGCCGTCACGGAAAGGTGTACTTATTATAGTAAAGGTTAAACCTAACTTCATCTTCGAATATCATGCATTATTTCTGATCGATTCTTTGTCTATGAATTTTTTAGTAAATTCGAGGACAACATTTCCTTGGCGGATATTTTATAAAACACTGTTTGTCAGCAATTTTCTTTCATATGTTGATAATTATAGTTTCATTTAAGTAATAATGCTAAATTAATTCTATTCTATAAAATTAAAATCTAATTAAAATAAAACAGAAATTTGTGTATATATGTAGGTATATATGTGTATGTGCGTGTTACTTGTTTCTAAATCTTCATTTGTTTTAATGATGAAATACTATAAATACATTCGCATTAAATTCCATTATATCGTCAGACATATAGCCAATTACATAACTAAATGTGATTGCTTGAGATAGTCATAATATACAACTTTTAAGTGTCAACAGGAATATATCCGTGGGCAATGCAACAAGTCCCAAGTTGACCTTTCGATAATGTCGTAGGAAAAATTTGCAAGAATAATATTTTTTACATGTATCTATCTATTTATGAGAAAAATCATAAATTCTACGATATTTTCCTTAAAATGTATATATTTGAAATAAAATAATAAAATGTGTGATAATTCTAAATAAACTGGAATTATAAATTAATTTCAAACTAGATATTTCAATTTTTCTATTTAATTATTCAGAATTCTTTTCTTGTTTTTCAAAGAGTTTTAAAATAAATAGATATAATAATTATCGATTGAAAGAAGCGATCTCTCGCGGCAAATATGATTCTGTAATTATATAAATATGTGCATTTCAACGAATTGCAATTGCGTTTGCTGTCGCCAACAACAAATGGCCATTGCGACACGAGGAAACAATTATGGAAATACGTGTATTATAACTCAGCGCGTATTGCACAAACTGTAACAGTGCATATCCTCTCAGAACAAATAAGTGTGTTTGTCGATTGCACGCTCACTAAGACAGCCCATAATTATACTTTATTTGCAAGAGTAAAGAATTGTTGCATTAAGAAGAGATATTCTTAATCTATTATTCCTCACGAGACTAAGGATTACTCAAGGCAATGGCGTCAGGATGATACTCATCTTAAGATTAGGTAAACCAGTATACCAGTGAGAGTTACCTGTATACTAATTTAGTTTAATTAATCTATACAATTTGCAGAAAAATTCCATAGAAATTTCAAATTTTTTTGCGCCAAAAAATAAAATAAAATTATTTTCTATTTTCTAAAAATAATATTAAAGAGGTTTATATAGAATTATCCACTTGTGCACATTTATTATTTTTAATAAAAGATTTCACACACAATCAAATATTCTTTAATTTCTGATAATTATATTATATATTTTTATACAAATCAGAAATAAAATCTTACTAAACAACATATTGAAAAATTGCATGTCACGTATTATTGACCGTTTAATTAATCTGTTTGGTAAATTAATCTTTAATTACAAACATATATCTCATTTATTAATAGTCTTCCTATCTCACGCGTCAACGAAAAAAAAAGCGTGAGATAGAAATTATAGAGTTAACGTTTAGACGTTAGCGAGCAAGATCGCAATTAAAGTTTGCGTCCTAATCAATGAAATCAATGAGCAATAATAGCGCGGGAAGGTAAAACAAAAATAAAATACTACACGGAGAGAGAGGAAGAGGAAAGGACTTTCTCTCAATCGGGCGGAGGTGATCCTTATTCGCGCTTTCCCTGATATCGCATCGCGATATCCACGCGCGTCGAACCAATGCAGGACTAATGTGAGGATAAAAGTGAGAAAAGTAATTATAAAATTGTATTATATCACACAGAGCGAATCCGGCAGAGAGATAATTTTTGCGCGCAGACAGCGTATTATTACGCGATTGTAACGAGAAAGTAGAAATTATACGAAGTTATTCGATAGAATCAGAGAATTACCGTTGCGAATCTATAATTGTTAAACCGACTAGCGAGTTACCTAACAACGATTACAACGATAAATCCGCATAACTAAGTATCAAGCTGTTCGATTTTTTTTTTCGTTCAGCTTCTTACACAACTTTTTACGCTTAAATACCCGATTGCGTAACGCACGAACGCGAATTGTTCGCGGAGTACGAATGTGTCACATTCTCGAGGAACACGCGCGATGTAATAAACGGAATGAATCGAATTAAAACATGTCGATATCGAGAACGAAAAAAATCATATGCCCACGAGTGACGATATAATTATAACGTTTTCGACGATCGCGATTGATACATATTAGGCACGATACGCGCATATTACGTGTTTGCGTGAATGTATGCCAATGTTAAGGTCATCACACACAAGGTATAACAAAACTATCACCAATAAGAACCAAGAGAAATGATGTCTCTCTCGAAACATTCTATTATTCCATAACACTTTGGATTATGTTTCTATTAAGTATTCTTATAAGAACGACGAAAATTTTTCAATTGTTACATGTTAATACTTTTACTTATTTTATTATATTTGTTAAATAATTTAAACTAATATTATTGCAATTTTATATAGAAAAGAGCGTTTTAGAAAAAGTGTAAAGATATAAGGAGATAGCTACAGAGAAACTTCCTAAAATGTAAAAAAATCTAAAAAGAAAACTTTTTATATTCAATTATAATCTACAATTATTAGTTGTAATTATATATATATGTAATTTTCTTAAAATTGACGTGAAATGAACCGAAGAGGGAACAAGATTCTCTTTTTAATTCTTCAAAATGTCAATTAGAACATTTGATCTCTCTTGAAAATTGCTCATAACAGAAAAATTATTAATTTTTATCTAAATGACTACCATTATTTTTAGTTTGCCTCTCCTCTTAATCGAGGAGTTCTCCTCGAATGATGAGTTCTACGACACCCACGTGCGTTTTCGCTATGTACGTACAACAAAATGTAGAACTTTGCGATCATCGCAAAGTGGGTCAAGTTGATATCCGGTTTCGCGAAACCGGAACGCTCGGCCATGCGTGTAAAATCTTTCTCTACGAGTGATTCTCGATCTCTCGAGATGCATTTTATAAAGCGATAACAGTGCGCGTTAGACCGGATACATTATTTAGACACGCATCACTGCGCGTACGCGTCAGAGAAACGAAAGTATGAAAATTCAGATTTTCAAGAAGTGACAGGAAAGATCCGGGATTCATCGATGACTCCTAAATCTCACGAGAAATATAATATTGTCCGAGTAGAAGTCGCGATAGATTTAAATTAAACAAATGAAGGATAAAGTCTCTGCTGTAATGTAACAAGCGGTAAATCAAAACGATGAAGATAATTACGCCGCCTAATTTTCCTTCTAAAAAAGAAGCTGTCAAACGGACGTGATAGTCTCTCTCGCGGTTTCATCTCGTTTATCGCTTTCGCGACAGGAAAACATATTAGCATTTACGTAAGGAAATGCAACGGTAGATCGCGAAGAATGCAAGAGAAATAAAGATGTACGGATGCTTTCACGCGTCTCCCATAAGCTCGTGATAAATGTCTCTTTGCAAATGGGAAACGCAAGGCTTTTCTCGCGTGAGACGCGTGTTATTAGTCGACGCGCGTTAAACGAGAGAGTATATCGGGATGAACGCTGAGGAGGAGGAAAACGCCTGGACCGGTCGATCTCCCCGACAAAAGCGAGTAGAAGGCACTTTCCATGAAATTCCTTTAGGCGCCACGACGGATTTCGTCATTCTGCGTCGTCGTCCGCCAACGAAATCGAAAACGCTTTATTACTATCGCTTATTCATCGGTGACGGCGAAAGCCCTTGACTCGGCCTTGTGGGCAAAAAAAAAAAAAAAAAATGGGTACAGTAAACAGGATTGAGAGAAATTTGTTTCGTAAAAATACGAAAATATTCGCGCTCAAATCGTTTAATCGATTGAAATAATTTAAAACTTTCTATTTCTCCCGTTTCCTTTACATGCGTGAACAAGAATCGAAATAATAACGATTATATTGTTAAGAATACAATGTCGTCGTACATATGCAATTTCAATCTGTCCATTTAATAGATACGGATAAAATCGTCAGCCTACATCATTCTATTATGAAGTCGTGTAGCAAACTATTTTATATCACACAGACGCGATTTTCGCCAATGACGCCATTGTTTTCGCGGCTGCTCATCAATATTTATACGCACCTTGGAAATTCCGGTCCTATCCCGTCCTTAACATTGAATGGCTTAGCCGTGTTCAATTTTAGATATGCGAGAAGATATGTTGCAACGTCGGGATTTCACTTCGATTTATCGCATTCCCGAAAGATCCCGCAAATTGCTGTCTAGAAAAAATTTACATGTAATCGTACTGATTTCTATCATCGATATAAGTAAAATATATAGTTAATAAAATAGTTTATATATATATAAACATACTATATAGATATATAAACATTGTCCTAAAAAATAACGAAATAAACATATGTGACAGAAAATATTATTTAATTGTTCATTAAATTCATATTATTAATGTAAATTATTAATTTCCTTATTATATATATAATATAATGTATAATATTTTTAATAAAAATTTGAGTAAAGAGAACATCCTATATGTAGAAATTATCAAAGTAAGAATCAATTATCTTAATCAACGAAATTTAATTAATTCAAGCTTTATATTTCTCGATAATAGAAACGACAAATATACACATACGAGAGAAAGCGATGTTTGTGTAAAAGTGAATTCGAATCGAAAATGGCACTTTCCGTATCTCATTGGCAGTAACAGCCGCTTGTTTGGCTATTCGCCAACTACAGTGATCCTTTTACGTTTAATCGGTTTCGTTTGATGTTCAACAATCAGCTGCGAAACGTGCGGTTACTCGAAATGCTGACTTCTCTGGCAGATCGCCATCTTTTGCGATGCTTTTGCATGAATTGATCACGTGCCATGTTCTTCGGTAAATCGCGTGCGATCAAAAAGGTCAACTTTCTAGCTTTATAGCTGAAAATCTTTGAAGACATCTTGTTCGTACTATAATTTTATGCGATGATTGCAGAATGTAATAATATATTGAAAATTTGTTAATACGACCGATATGATGCTTCTGCTAACTTTTGTTGATACTTCTTGCTAAAACTTTTGATTTTATTTTTCGACACAAGCACACAGTACGTATTTTATTATATAACACTCTATATATATTTAAATAATTGTATGCTGCAAGTTGATATGACATTGCTCCGACAAAGTTAGTCTTAAATATTTTGATTACAATATTTTATAATTTTGTATAACTATAAAAGTCTATTCTTATTCTGTGCAAAAGGAGAATGTGGAAGATTAAAGCAGGCAATTGTAATCTGCATCAGCGTAGCATGCTTCAATTTCGCATTCCATAAATACTAAACGAATTATTTTCCTCCTAGTACCATAAGACACTCGAATAAAACCATCACGTTAAAAGACAATACTATTAATAGAGTCATTAATGAAACCGAAACACGATATCGTCGTGAATTTGTCAAGTCACATCGGAATAATGAAGTAGATGCACGTACATCCTGTAAGTGGAATCTGCATTGAATCTGAAAGAAAACAGAATATACCTAGTATATCTAGTATATCTTGTATATATATATATATATATATAATATATACACAATATATTATTTATTATATATGTAATTTGTTATAAAATTTTAATCTGGGATACGTGCAAAAGAAATTTTGCTATAGATCAAAATTGACTGAGTCTTTGCGCGCGAATATTTTTTTTTAAATTCCAGATCCAATGCGAAATAAACAATCTCTCATCCACTTCCTGAGAAAGTGCTTTTATACGCTATCCATTCCGCATTCGCGTACCTATAATTACGATATTACGACCAAGATCCTTCCGTAGATCAATTACAGATCTCATATTTTCGAGCATCTATAATTGAATACTTTACTTCACATCCGTTTATATACTTTACATTTGACAACGACAAGAAGAAATCGCAGAACGGAGAACAGGCTTTCCATCGAGTTTTGAAAGTCTCACACGTGTTAAAAGGTGTCTTTTACGCTCGGAGGCGCTAAGGATTCTGATCGTGTATATCGAGCTGTAACCTGCCTTTCGAAAGTATTGGGAAAACGGTTGGTTGGTCCTTTAAAGGTCGATTGGGATGCAATGCAAGTTCCGCGAAAGTGCAGCCAAGGTTCCTCGTTTCCCGCGAGCATACGAGTGTATATATCGATGATTCCGACTCTCTGTTATAAAGTGCACGCGTATGTGTATCAATGACCTCGGGCTTCGAGAAACGCGCGATCGAGAATCGTTTCAAAGTGGCACTGGCAAACGGGAGAGTCCTTCACTCTGTCGATAGAAAGGAAGAACGCATCACTTACTTAAGACCATCGAGACGCAAAGTGCACTGGGTCGTTTCACGTACCTTTGGTCATCACAGAGCATCTCTGTCGATGACAAATTTATAATAAATTATAACATATGAACAAATATATAAATATATAATTTTTTATATATAAATATATAAAAAAACGCGAGAAGGAAAAAGGATCATCTTTCATTGTTGCCTGCTTTCAAGACATTTTGGACATTATATTATAATATAATATAAATATATTATAGTATAATAAAATATAATATAAAATAAATATATTATAATATAATAAATTGAACATTATGTTACATTATATTATAATTCTTATTAATTAGTAGTAAATATGTGAATATATATACTTATTGAAAAGGATTCATTCGTAAAATCACATTCTGTCTTAAGTCCTCTTTCTTTCGTGGAATGCTTCTATCGATGCCATTAAAAATGTCCGTTCTTCCACGTCTTCTACTACTACTTCCATTGATGGATGCCGAGTGTACAAAACGCTCAACGCGATTTTATATCTCGTCGACCATAAAGCAGACAAGTGCCAGACGTGGAAATGTCATTAATGCGGGAAGTCGTCCCTGAGATTCTTTTTCTTCGTTCACGCGCGATATGTATCTATTATATTATCTCGATCTCTCGGTTTTGTCAGCACGATTGGAGATCATTATTATTCGACAAGGCCACTGGACAACGGCAATTTTCACGTGTACGCTGCACCAGAAGCGTGTTTACGGCACGCAGTGTCAATGGCCTCCCGTATTTAGCCTTCGACTTGCACGTAGAAGGTCCGTCGGTTGCAGCGGATATCGTGCCCGATGAATGGCAATTATCTTCGAACTGATTCAACGTTTATAAAACACAAATCGTAAATACACTAACCATCGTGAACGCCTTCTCGTTACTGAATAGAGAAAAAAATATCGACATCGACGCATCGATTTTAGCTTTGGACTCTAGTTGAAAGAGTTTGGAATAAAGATTGATATCCATAGATATTTATACATTAAAGAAACTATTCCCCACTTCTTATCCCCAAATCGTTGCGAAAAGAGCGAAGAGAAGATTGCATATTTCGCGACTGCATATTAGCGATGGCGGAGCGACGATTATATTATATTGTAACATACTTTGTCTCTTACTCGATTTCTTCTTGCTATTCTTACGTCGCAAATCAGAATCTGGCGATTCAAATATTGTTTTTACAGACTCTACCAATTCCGCAAGATGCACAATGCAATATTTGAGAGTTATGTCGGCCTACGTAGGCAGAGAGCTTGTTCCGACGATTGAACCTCGTAGTTATGTCATCCCATTCGTGGTGTAATAACTCGGCGAAAAAAAGACATTGTTCTTTCGCGTTTCGCGTGCCTGCCTCTACGAGTGCTCTCCTTGTCGAGAGAAAGTCTCGTGGATATACTATGTGCATACATACACATCGGTCGTTACACGTGTATATATCTATACGCCTACGGAGGATCACCGCAGATTCTCTTCTAGTCGCATATCCGTGAGCTGCAAGCAGTCGCTGCAACACAAAATTAAGGAAAATTTGATCAATAGTTTGGCACGCAATTTATGTCTTATTGATGATTAAATATTAGAGAGGAAAAAGAGTTTGAAACTCGATTTTTCAGGAGAGCCTTGCAAAGTCGTAGAATTACGGACGACTTCTGAGTGGAATTTTATTTTCAAATTTATACTTTTAAATCTACTCCTTTCTGCTATACTCAAATATAAATTTATTGTCACGAAATAATTATTATAGGATACGAATCAAAGTAACTATGGCAGTACGCGATGAACGATATAATTGTAATATTGTCTCATATTTATGACTTTATGATAAGAAATACAAAAATTCGCATACGATTAATGCAAAAGATTCTAATGCAAATTAATAGCGACAAAGTGAATGCTGACACGTGATTGTTCCAACCTTGATTCAAAGTGTAATATTGTCACGGATAAGGTTGCGCTTAACCTCGCGTCCACTCTATCTGACATTCATTGCTCGTTTTGAATTTTTAGATAATTTTGTCTTTGTATTATACAAAAAAAAATCCGCCATATATTATAATTTCAAATAAAATCGAGAAAGTATAGAATTTATGTACTTGCCTCAAAATCGCACTGTGCGTGTATCTGATAAAATTCATTCTCCTTCTCTCGTTCTAACTCTTCACTCTTCTATCACACGAGAAATACTTGAGACGTTTCGCGCAAGTGTATATGTTTAATACGTTTTCCCTTAAAATATGGCGTTCCGTTAGGATATCCCTCGAAGAAAGAAAAACAACTGTATCAATGTACGATTGTTCGATATTTTCTGGCTCGCGGATTATGATAGCCTGGCCTGGTCCTAACGGATCGACATTCTTCTTGCGCAATGAGACGCAGAGACCTTTAACGCCGCAGCTGCCTTCTGATTCTCGACGCTCCAAGCTGGGATAATTTATACGGCTGTCGGTTTCACTGGGCCTTGACACCTACGATGACGATCGACGTAAGCCATCTTTGCGAATTATTGTCAGAAAAGTTTGCCAGTCTTGCATGATTTTTCGAGATTAATACGAATCAAATCTCCATGTTTGAAAAAAAAAAAACAAGAACATTTTACGATGACAAATAAGTTTTCATTAAAAAAAAAAAAAAAAAAAGAAAGAAAGAAGATATTTCTTTCGCCGAACGAAAGATTCTGCAGCAGCTTATGCAGTAACTCCAATAAAGATTATCGATTCTTTCAAACGCGTTTCGCTCTTGCTATTCTTGGCAGGATGTTGAATCGCGTTTCTCTAGTTGTCGTAAAAAAGACGAGAGCTTATTTTGAAAAAGAAGATTCTACACTTTATGGATTCGGGCTCTTCTTTTTTTCATTTTGTCATAGTTTTATGAGAGAATTGTTCCGATGCGATCAGCTCCGTATTCCTAAACTGCTTTCTCGATGTAATTGATTCAGACGAAACAGACATATTGTGAAAGCATCTGTTTTAATCGAGATGTTCCACGAAATCCCTCCGTGCGCAATTAGAAAACGGTAAGATAAGATTGCATCATGTGTTAACTTAACAGGGGAAATTTTAGAATCATCGAATATCGCACAGCGGAAAGTAATCGAGACAAGCATCGAGAAAATTATCTGAGACTTGTCAATCGCTTTTTTTTTTTAAATAAGACATTATTCTCAGCTGGTCAAAGTTTCGCTTTCAGTTCCTGATTAAAGGTAAGGCAAGGCAATATGCGAGATCAGATTTTTTAGTAGAGACGGCGAAGATAGGTCAGACGAGAGAAGTCAGACAGATTAGATCGAGAGCTGAGCTAAGCCAGAGGAGGCGAACGTGCAGCCAGGATCTCGGATGACCTCCCGGTATATAAGGCGGAAACTCGTGCCAAGCTGAATCAAGTTGAGTTCGGACTACGTGGTGTGTCCACTTTTCATAAGTTGGTGGGGTGATCTTCAGGAGGACGTGGTGGGTGGAAGTATAAGTAGAGGTCTGCATTCGCCACCGTTCTCATACCCTCACCACGTCCTTCGGCTACCTCTTACTTTTACTTAGTACCCCTTTTTTCATTTTTTTTTCTCTCTCTCTCTCTCTCTCTCTCTCCCTCTCACTCTCTCTCTCTCTCTCTCTCTCTCTCTCTCTCTCTCTCTCTCTCTCTCTCTCTCTCTCTCTCTCTCTCTTTCTCTCTCTGTCTCTCACCTTCTGTCTACCTTTCCCGCACACACGTGCACTCTCACTCGATCTTTCCTTCTCTCCTGTCTGTCTCTGGTGCGTTCGCCCCGCCGTTCGTTCATTCGTTTCGCGCCTCGTCGGCGAAGTCGCGTCACGAAACTGTACATAGGTCACGTCCCGGAGAAACGGCTCATCCAGTGAACAGTTGAACGGATCAACGGCAAATCTCTTTGCGTCCGACTGGAGGACTGGAGTGTTGATCGCGATCGGTCGGTGAAAGAAAGGCGGAGATGATCGCGAGTGCCCGGTGATATATCAAAATTGTTATCGATAGTATTCGCAGAGAAAGTATATATATATATATATCGGTATATTGTCGAGAGAGTGATCCGAATATAAATCCGGATAGAGCGCGTACTCCGCTCGTCGAGGACAGTTTTGTTCTTGACGCCCAGCTGTTTGACGGAAGCAGGAACGAAGAGAGACGAGTAGAACGAGGGAGAGGAACAGTGTCTAGGGCAGACATGTGGCTTAGAAGCGTGCTTTTGTGAGTACTGTCAATTGCCGTTAATTCCTTAAGTTTCCTCCACTTATCTGGCGACAAGACAGAAATCTCATTTGAGAAATTAAGTTCTTGTGAAAAGAGATCTGTGGAGAATTTAAGCGTTATCAAATGGACCATTTTAAAAGAGACGCGTTATGTCAAATTCTTATTTTCCGGAGAATAATTTGACGCTATCTTAGAAATATCGTGTGTGCTAAATAATTTTTTTTAGATACAAACATATATGCCTGCATAAGAAGAAAAGAAAAGATTAGTCGGACTCGCGACGTGCTTGTCCGTCTAAATTTCAATTTCAAACAAAGTTTCTTTTTACATTCACTGAAAACTGTAATTGAGTTTCAGTCGACATTTCATGCGTATCTTTGATGCAATCGCTATACAGCGCAAGCACGCTACGCACTGCATCTAAATCTGCATCTAAATCTACATCTAAATCAATTTCTAATTATTTCTATACAAATATCATAGAATATTTAATTTTCTATGTACTTTTTTTTATTCATTTTTGCTTCTTTACATTATAATTCTATAATATTTGTATAGTTAATAAAAAAAATTCACTCTGCAACTTGCTTCGCCTCGGAAATGAACAATGAGACAAAACTGACTTGTGCAATTCCAGTCGCTACTTCACCCAGATTTTTGACATTAACGATCATTCGAGAAGGTTGTAATTAAAATATGCTGATATATCGAGAAAATTATCTCGCAACGTTTTTAAGATTTACATCTATGTCAGTTTTTGCTGTAGCTTGTACTCGAGGAGTGAAAAAGATCTCGTTCAAAACTCTTACTTTGAATTATGATTAATGATTATAAATGAGTATCGATCTGAAAGAAAGCGGCTTTTCATGGGCAAGAGATATTACGCTTCTGAATTACGAGAGTTATCGTAGCGAAAGGTGCGCGCAATCAACGACTCACTCTCTTGTTAGATACACCGATTATACAAAGTTTCATTCAGAAGACTCTGTACGTATAATTTATTTGAGAGAAACTTTTAAACGCATATAGAGTGCTCTCAATTTTAAACCCATCAATCAAAAATAGAAATTAGATTAACTGGATCATATAGCCTTATGATAATCTGATTATGTATAAGTCAATATCCTTTAAATATGAAAAGTACGGCGATTAATTATAAATATAATTAATCATATATATAATCTTTAAAGAATTTATATATATATATATATTCATATAAAAAATATCTGTCTTTGCCCGAATCAAGAATAATATACAATATAATAGATTTTGCATTAATATGCAATCAGATTAAATTATTAATTTTACTTTATTAATATGTTATAGATAATAATTAAATAAATCTAGTCGAGACATTCTATTGGCTTTTGAGATCTATAAATCTCGAAAAGTTCTATTTATCTGAGATTTTTGAAACAATACTTATCACGAATTAAAATAAGCGAGTAATAGACAATCATCTGCACTTTGGATTCATGTTACTTTCAAGTTTGGCGAGAGCGTCACAAATACATATATGAAGTTACAGCACTTTTCCCGGCGAAGTACATTAGTTGCAAGTTCTAATTTCATGGTGTCATTTGTAATAATCTGGCATTGTTTGACACAAAAGAAAGCTATTTATTTAACTATAATAGCAGTGTGCGCGAGAAAAAAGTTCTTTCTCATAATATATGTATATCTCTCTAATTTCAGTTTCAATTTCAGTTTCAAATAATCATTATTGCATGTTTTTTTTTGTACAATATTTATATGCTTGTATGTATAATTCGAAACATCACGCAAAACTGATTATACACGCAGTAGAAAGTTTAGATCAACAGATCACTGCTCCTTGAAGTACTTTATTACTCGCATTGCTATTTTATGATACTATCTTCGAAGTGTTGATTGCAAGTGTTGCGATGTTTTTACCAAGAAAAACAAACTGATACATAATGTGTGTTACTAAAACATCAGATATAAGATCATCGTATAAAATCAATCCTGAAAATTAAATTAAAATATTCAACGATTAGTTAAATCTCAATTCAGTTTCTAATCGATCTTTATGAGAAGGTTTCACGTAGTAATGCTATAAAATTGTCACTGAATCTTCGAATATAATTAAAATGTTGTACACGAGATAAGTATATATTTTTTTCTAAATTCTGATGTATTAGATAAGAGCTGGGAAAAGCTGAAAGAAATTCTAAATTACTGAACTTTTGCTTTTTTTTTTATTTTTTTTTGTTTTTTTTTTTTCATGTGTAGAGAATAGCATTTCGTAGGCGACAGAAAAAATAGTATTTATTAGTTAGTAATAGGTTTTTGCGGTAATATTATGACTTATATAATGCCAGTGTCTCGTGCCACTGGAGACTACCTACGTATGCAGTATGTTTATGCAGATACGCTTGTAAGCAAGACCGCTTTCTCCATATGGTTTCACGATAAATTCCAGCATGAAGCCTCCATCTTCGGTGTAAGATTGAGTTATGGAACGTCTTGTTATGTCCCTTGCTCCCTTCATTGTCAAACTGGAAATTTTCGCTTACCTTACATCTCGCAGGAACAAAAATTTGGCAATCCGAAAGCTTAAAATAAAATTTAAAACTTGCATAAACATGGAATAGTATAATCATAATTTATAATTATTTTTGTTGCGGGCTGAAAATAATTTTAGAGGATAAAACAACTTTTTTCAAACACTCTTCTTTATTAACTTGTGGCAATGATTCAATTTTTTTCTAAACCTACGGATTATCCCACTTTTTTCATCAAATAAATCAGGTATATTAAAAAAAGATTTAAAAAATTGAAGATTAAATGCCGAATAATCAAAGACAATTTATAGCCAACGTAGGATTGCAAAATTCCATCCAGTAAATCTGTTTCAAAATCTGCGTAATGAGATGGAAAGCTGAAATTTCGGATTGCTGCAGGAAACAAAAATTGACACCGGAAAAATTTTATACTTTCCAAGCAACGAAAAAAGCTATGAATATGCTTAGAAATGCTAATCACAAGTACAACCACTTACTAATCCTATAATTAATCCGATCGCGAGCGCTACAAACGAAGAAGGTAAAGAACGTGTCTTATAATTCGTTCTACTTTATTTGCAAATGTATTCCGGTTGTAAGTTATTCCTGTACACCGGAAGATCGTTCGAATGGAACGGTGAGTGCAGCGGTTTCCTGTCGTATTTTCTTATTTCTCTTCTCCATGAGTGTAGCAAATTAATAACATAACAATAAACTCGATTAACATTCATGTGATAAAATAATTCCTTTTGGTTTCATCAATCGAAAAAAGTTTTTATCAAAAAGTATAATAGTAAATTTAGCTATGATGAGGAAGAACAAAGTCGAGAAACATCCACGAGAACAGCATGAAATGTATTAATGGAATGAGACTCTCGTGCGATTTTTTTTGAAAGATGTTTCTACAAACTGTGTGATTTGCATTTCTTTAACATAAAAATGATACTACAGCGAGGCAAATTATTACTGACGTTATGTATAAAGATGCTGTAATATTAAAATCGTCCTAACAGTTTTATATTAAAAGGATATATATGCGGTATTGTGTCAGGTGAAATCGCTTTTTTTAAATGTCAATTTCGTAATCGGCCTTGCATCGACCAAATATTTCGCCAAAGGAAAAAAAAGTCTTGGACACTTGTGTTAATTTTAAAAGCCGCTCTCCTTCATTCGTGGAGGAAATTGATCGTTTTTGCGAATACAGTGCCATGAAATCGAAACATTCTCATTCTCTCGTTGCTCTTTCTTCGACTTTGTGTAAAATTATTTTTCCAAGAAAATTATACGAAGTTTTTTATTCACGCAAGAAACTATTTCTAGAAAATATTTCTAAAATGCCGAGATTTTATCGATGTTACATGTCGTAATAGGAATAAGTAAATGTTAAAAGTTTATTACCTCTGGGACGATAACCGTAATCATCAATTTCGTGAACCTTGATAGAAAAAAGAATGAGATCGTATGCTGATATCCCGAGGCATTAACATTGTATTTAATAATTGTTCCAATATAAATTAATAATAAAAAGTTTTTCTATAAAGAAAATATCAAATAAATTCTTTTTGTTCCTGCAAATTATTTTTTGACTCAACAAAGTAAATGTTTTATAGAATAAGAATTAACTACTTTTTCACTTTTGCGCGAAGTTAATTCGAAGAATTTTATCTTAATAATACGTGAGTAATTTTAATTTGGTAATACATGAGTTTCGCGTTAACGTAATGAATTTTAATTCTCGCATAATCGAGTGTGAAGGATCGAATAGTCAAGAGAACCGGGCAAGAGTTGGATGCAGTTCGCGATTAGATGTGAACTTTCACCATGTCAAACCTTGCATTAGCTATATTCTCCCGTTAGTTACATTTCGCTTCCTTGCATCTCATATGCGTCTTCTCACTTTCGCTAATAATGCGTCGTTATACCGTACAATGATATGATAATTCTCTCTCTCTCTCTCTCTCTCTCTCTCTCTCTCTCTCTCTCTCTCTCTCTCTCTCTCTCTCTCTCTCTCTCTCTCTCTGTATTAATCATACATTCATACAGATCTGTATGACTGTATAATTATTAATAGCAGAACGCTCGAGTTTTCTTTATATTAAATCAGTCAAAAATTTCGATTCAATTTTAATAAATATCAAAAAATTGAATTTGTATCGTAATATGTTATTTAAGTTTAAAGAAGATTTTTGCTGCCATGGAAAGCATTTGTAAAATCTATGGTTAAATATTTTGCGACATTTAAAAATAATTAGTATAGATCTATCGTAACATATCCTTGTATTAAAATTTACAGAATATATGGCGTCATTGCGTGCACGCTAGCTGACAGTCCTTCGGATATCGTGCAGATATCCGGTGACAATTTGATTCGAGCAAAACATGTTGCTGCAACAACATATCAGCCTCCTCGATCCGTTAAAATTGAAGGTATCTATTGTACATATTATTCAATTTAAAAAAAAAAATTAAGTATATTAATTCATAAATGTCCTCACGCAGATGCAAAACAAATTAATAATTTAACATTGAACAAATGAAACAAAATTTCATCAATTTTGATAAATTTCCTAAATTTATAATATTTAAGCGAGAATTTTTATATTTTATAAAACGTCGAGAATTTTGAACGACAAATCATAAATTCTGATAAAATTTCAGAATTTGTTACATCACACAAATTGCCGGAAAATGTAGCAAGACCATCGGACGATGATGATGAGTATTTTGACGAGAAAAAAGTCGCGCTTAAAGACAATAAGTACGCTAAGAAAGTGATTCAAAAATTCGAGAATAATGAGAAAAAAGCTACACTCGAACCTGCCCGACGTTTAGACTCGACCGCGGATGATGACTTGGAGATTCTCACCGCTAGAAGGCAAGCACGAGTGGAGCTCGAAAATTTTAGCGACACTGGAAAGGTTTTGCAGGACGAAAAAATAAAGAAAGTTGACTCTAAAAGGCCACCGTCGAGCGAACAGGACGAGGTTATTCCAGGAGTTTACGTCAGGTAAAACATTTTCGTAGCTCGCACGACTGCAAATATTTCCATTAATGAAACTTGTAATTGACATTGATACTTGTGTGTCTCAATTCTTGTCGTTTCTTGATAGTTTTTTCGCATCTTTATATATATATATATATATAAAAACAAATGTAAAGTATTTTAATTAACTCTTGCTCGAGGAATAATTATATAAAAACTTATATAATTATACGAGAGGGTATATTTCGAACTCTAATATAATAATAAATACGAAAATTTTGTTCACTGTAATAATAATGCCGTATTTGCGCATTTTCAGCGCAGAATATCCAACAACTATGCTACCCGTTTTAACAACCCCGCGTGAAGTATATAATAAAGACAGTCCCTTCGACTTTGTTCCCGTAAACATTATTCGCGAAGATAGCAAAGATGGTTTTGCGCGTTTTTCGGACGCAAATTTTGGAGACTTGAGTGACGTGAGTCTGGTACCGGCTGGTACAAATTCTCGTATTCAGGTATATTATGAATTAATTACATTTTTTTTTCTGTATTTATATTATAATTTAGTAAACTAAAATGCGAGAAAATATTTTTTTTTTCTTGTGTGGATGTTTTTCGAATTTCCATTAAATTTAATTGATTAAACTCGCTTTTTCTTTCTACCTAACAGGTGAAGAAAGGACCGAATGGCAAGGACTATGAATACGAATACGTGTATTATTATTACGACGAGGAAGATGAAAATAAAGCAGGTACGGCAGGTTCGGCTGTGACGAATTCTTACGACACTCTTTCCAGAACAACCTCCGCGCCTAGGAGAGGAGGCATTGTCAGCAACAGAAGTAAATACAATACCGTAGAGAGATCGAGCACCGTGGAGCCTAGCAACAACGAGGTCATACCGAATAGAAATGACAATAGAGGGAGACAATTAGCTGAGACCGAAGAAGTTGTCTCCGAGGAAAGGCTGCCTGCAAACACACGTTTTCCACCAAGGTATATATATATATATACATATATTACAATTAATGTGTAGCAATTAAATATTTACATATAACTCACTAATTAATTCTCAATTTTACGTCTTATAAAATTTTTGCAATTAATTTTGGCGTTGTTATCGCGCAATAAAGAAAATGTTACAAGAGATAGAGCAATAAAGAAAAATTAATATTTCATAATATAACATATATTTTTCTATCCCTTTCATTTTTGATATAGTTATAAAATTTTTATAAAATTTATCAGAGAAAGAAGTCTATGTTTTAATATAAGATACAAATATATAACAATACCTGATTGTTAACAGATCGCGATCGAATCACAACACAGGCACAACGGAATCCTCGCGAGCCCGTAATAACCGACCGCGACCGGGTCTGGATCTGGTTGATTCCAGCAGCTTCCGGACTCATCAGGAAGGTCCTGAGTTTCCGCAAACCTTGCCAAAGGGACCCGTTAGATTCTTGGGCGTCACCCCTAATGAGGACAACGGAGAGAAACTATTAATTAGAAACCGTGGCAGACCACAGAGGGTTCAAGAGCCCGCTCCTGTCGAAGAAGCGATCGAGGATGCACCGGCACCTGCTATTAAAAGACGTCTGAGCACCACTGCAGCAGTACCTGAAGTATAATTAAACAAATTAAAATAAACACTTTCGTCAATTGCGGAACTGCTTTCTAAAAATTTCAGAAATCAATCTCTGGTTTCTTCAACAATCAAATATTTTAATCAAAATGTTGACGACAAAAATGGAAAAATATTAACATTTAAGCGATCAAAATGCAATGCATGCTACGAGAACGATGGATCTAAATATTCTTGGAATAATTATTGAATATAATATTCCGTGATCAAAATTTTTTCTCAACATTGAAAAATTGAAACAGCAACGTAATTTGATGTACAAATATTTTTCACCGAAAAGAGAATCACATTTAATTTTATTATAATTTCTCTCAAGTTATAATGATGAATAAATTTTTAGACCGAAGTTGAACTGAGCAGAGGTCAACCGCCACGTCCCAACGAAGAGGACGACAAAGAGGATGTCGCACCAGAGAGATCTGGCAACAAACACATACCTGTAGAAGACAAAACGCAAAAGTCGAGCGAAACGGACTCTTCCGGCACCGTCGTTGATACCACGGATAATCCTACGACGGAATATCCGTCCATTATGGACAAGGTCGCTTTGGATCTTTACGCCTTCCTGCAACAGGGACAAAACAACTTGATAGACGCGTTCAACGAGACTGACGAAGCGCAAGACAACACGACGATATCCGACGACGAGATCACAACCGATTTAGCGACGACGACGGAACTTACAGCCACTACCATCGACTCTATTAACACCACGACGACGACAACGACGACGACGACGACGACGACGGAATCGACAACCACGACGACGACGACGACCACGGAACCATCGACCACCACCAGCACACAAACTCCCGCAGGAAGAGGGAAATTCCGACGACCAGGAATCGGTGGTCCGGTTGTCTCGAGAAATCGGTACGCGCGCGTATTCACTCCTATAAATTCAATTTTTCTTTCTAGACGAGCGTGATAAAACTTTTTGCATTAATTAATTAAGTAGATTAAATTTCTAATTTCTATTTATAATTTGTACAAGAGCTAACAATAAGTGTCCAAGTCTGTATTCGCCCTTTCACGCGTCGTAGACTCTTTGTTCTAAAAATTTCCCTTATGTAATCTCCATTAAAAAGGCAATAAGAATTACATTTAATTTTGCCTCAGCTTCAAATCCAACGGCGGCACTAGTACGAGCACCGAAGCGACCGCGTCAGAACCGACCCAGAGAGTCAGAGGACGTTTCGGGGGTGGCAGTTCAAACGGCAACGGATTCAAGCGACCTCGGCCAGGCGGTAGCTCCAAGCCAATCGAGGAGGACACCGTACAGAAGGAGAGCTCCAGCTCGGTGAACGCGGAGAAACCGGTGTCCGGTCGCGGCAGATTCCGCGCGCCTTCCGGCGGCGGGAGAACAGCTGTCTCGACGACGACGACGACGACGACGACGTCGACGCCGTCGACGAGCGGCGGCGCTTCAGCGACGCCGGCTCGTCCAACCTTCAACAAGCTGAACATCAACCGAAGACGCGGACGACCGACCACGAGCGCGCCGGGAGACGAGGAGCTCCCCCAGGAGGCGCCGCATCCCGAGCTCGGCGCTCAGACCGTCGGCCAAATCTCCTCGGAAGCTACGACGAGCGCCCCGAAGAGCGCTGTGCGCGCGCGACTTCCCGGCGCGCCTGTAATCAGACCTTCCGCCATCAGGCCGGGCGGCAGAGTCAACTTGAGACAGAAACCGGGACAGGTGACAACCACGACGACGTTCGTGCCGGAAGCCGCCGAAGCTGCCGTCGACGAACCGGCCGGAGAGGGAACCGAGGAGGAGACGCACGAGGTTGATACCTAATTTAATGCATTATTTATGTTAGTACATGCAAATTATTTTTTCCATCAAATACTACTTCTTCGCGTATATACATATTTTGAAATGGAATTACCTTCTCTCCGATTGTACGATGATTTCGGATTAAGACACACTCCGTATATTTTTTTCTACAAACGAGTCTGCATCTCGAAGCTCAGAGTTTTTATTTTTTTTTTATTTTTTTCAAGAAAATATACTGTCTAATAAATTATCGTTAAAACATATTTTGATCTATAAGTAAAGAGCAATCGGAAAATAGATTGTATATTGAGCTGTAACGTTTTTTATTGTCATTATATTTCTTATCATGATTAAAACTCTAATTAATAGCAAGTGAAGGAAGAAACTAAGAAATTTTAATTTATTTTTATTATCTTGGAAATAACTCATTTCTTGATCAGATTAAAACACATGTACTACGTGACAAATACGGAACAAGCATATATAATTATGCAAATATCTATTCCGCTCGTGCCAAAGTAAGGTCAAATCTGAGGTTCTACCTCGTGCATGTATGTGCATGTATGGAAAAGTCATATCAAGCCAGCTGCATACACTGCGAAATTAAGTACGAGGACACCGTGATGTCACTCTCGGCAAAGTTCTCTCTCGGAATTTACTTTCACTGGATGGCCTTTCAAAATGTCATCAGCCAACCGGCAGAAGACGGTGCACACGATCGCTTTTCACCTTTCGACTTTACGATCTCGCGAGGTCGTCGCGAATAATAAAGCGCCGAGCACTAATAAGCACATGAGAGAAAACGAGATAGAAAACGAAAGTAAGAAAGAGACAGAAGGAAATAAGAAAGAGATGGAGAGAAGAGAGTATGCACTTATCCGCATTAAAGTATTACTCCTTATATGATTTTTAAGACAACTCACGTTGACTAGAGATCCTCTAGATAGAGATGGATCAACGAATAGTTGATTGTTTCTGGTTGGTTGCCGCCATTAGTATGAAAACCGGAAATGAGGGAGACAAAGAAATAAGGAAGAGAGAGAGAGTTAGAGTCAGAGATCCTTTTTTAATTTTTGTCGCGTGAAGTCTCCTGTTTCCGGTTTTCATACTAATGGAAGATCTCCAACGTTGACTCTCTTTCTATATTGATTCAAATAATTATGATTCTTTTCTTCTTCAGGCACCAGCTGAGACCAGCCTGCCGCCGGCGCGCTCGACCACGCCGAATCCCCTGAACAAATTGCGAAACCGTAATCGGCTACAAGTGCAGCCGAAGACGACGACGAAGTCGCCGTTGCCGCCGGCGATCAGAAGATCGCCGCTGCTACCGCGACGCAAGGTGACCGAAGCTGCGCCGGCGACTCAGACTAGCCAGGAGGACGCATCCGTCGAAGAGGAGGTCACTTCCTTCGATGAGACAGAGCCGACCTCCGAAGCGACGTCCGTCGAGACCAGCAGCACGACAGCTGGCACGAAACACGACGAGACACGCGGTTTAGGCGGCCTCCTGGCACCTCGACGCAGGATACCGGCTCGACGTCCGGGTCAGCTAGTTCAGATCCAGGCCTAGATCGCGTGTAAAAGTAAAAAGCAATCGCGTCTTGGACCAAGATTTGTTCGTCCGCGAGGATTTGGACGAGACCCCATGACATGACCTATCGAGAGGAATATAGATTTTAGATATCCCATGGAAACAATACCGAATACCGCGCTCTCGGAGAGAGACAGATTCAATTTTTTTATAACGTTTTTTTCCGGCGACATATTTTCTCCAATCAACAAGACGGACACCTTGCGCGTTAGAACAAAAATGACAGATGTATATAGCATCTCTTATACAATTGCTTATAATAGCGTCTTTTAGAGGATTAAATTTATATATCATTTTTTATCACGTTTGAATCAGTACGATGTCCATCACGATATAATTAAGAACATCGTGATGACATGATAGCATAGCATGATGATATATTGCGTGTTAATAGTGATCTGAAATATGAAAAGATATAAGATATCGTCAAAATATCACATTAAAATACTCTCCAAATGTTTTCAAATTTTCGAATCTTTAATAATGATCTAACTGTAAATTTAATTACTATTACAATATTTAATTACTACATTATATGATTTTTATGCACAATATATCATCTTCGTGCGAATGACGATCATAATTATAACCCAACACAATA
This sequence comes from Lasius fuliginosus, assembly GCA_949152495.1. Taxonomy (NCBI): domain Eukaryota; kingdom Metazoa; phylum Arthropoda; class Insecta; order Hymenoptera; family Formicidae; genus Lasius; species Lasius fuliginosus. The sequence goes on along the minus strand of OX424456.1, from coordinate 370,038 downwards.
ACGAGACAAATAATCGTTTTCGTCTCTTGGTATACATATATTGCGATAATTATAACTGTATTGTATATTTAATTTGGCGAGTTTTTTTTTTTTTATTTAATGATTAGTGTGCATTTATAAAGTTATCGAAGTACTATTTTTAACGTAATATATATGCATATATATATATATATATATATATATATATATATATATATATATGCGTACGAGTAATATCCTCTCGAGGATGTAATTTTAAGACTACTACTGCGTGTGTAATGTTCCAAGATACACTGTAAATATTGCAATTAAACATATGTAAAGTTAATTATGTTCTATTTCTTTTTGGTTTTACCTCGTCGAAAAATACATTATTTGCATAATATTTGCATAGAAAATTGATATATTTCCTGATTGTTGAGAGAATCAATAGAGAGTAAAGTAGAGTAAAAAAGTTTACTTTTAATAAATAAAAGCTTGTAATTTTAAAACCTCTGTTATTATGTGGATCATGAAGCATTAAAATAATCTTAATTTTGTTTAATTTAAATAAATATATCAACAGATATGCCAAATTTTATCCTTTATATTATGATCTAATAATCAATAACAATATTTATTATTATTTATGATAAAACTATGTTATTATTTCTATTTTTCAACTAAAATATGAGAGACGAATATGTATAAAATTATGAGAAAAATCAATTGTAGACACAAATTTTAACATTTTTATAGCTACTAAATTTATTAAAAACTACTAAATATTACGATTGTATGCAACACAAAAGCATTCTCGATTATACATCTCAGGACCGTTGTAACACATTAAATGCCGAATATGATGTTTTCAAAATCTAAAAAAAGATTATAATGTAGAAGTTGTAACAATATAAATTAAGATTCTCTAGAGAAAAATATTTTTCTAACAAACTAAATTATTAAAATTTTTGATAATTGAGCTTTAATAAATGCCAGGTCACAAACTATAATTTTATTAACCGAAACAGAAAATATTCCTCTACTAGTATCTTATTATTAGACAAATCTGTACCTTAAAATGCCATAAATAAATTTTTATTTACTTAATTCTTAAAAAGCCTATTCTATTATAATTTTTCAACAATAGTACTAACGTTGCTATAAGATTCGAGAGAGAAAGTTATCAAAAAGCTGCTTGTAAATTTTATAGGAATTGTGCTACGTCTCATTATCATCAAAAGATCTTTCTTCTCGCTGATCGATAATATAGGCCAATTCATCCGGTACACTGCATTTCCTATGCTGTTACTCTATTAAAATTAGGATAATAATAGTTATTTTATAATAACATTAATTTATATATCAATTTAAATATATTAATTTATATATCAACTTTTATATATAATGTGTTTTATATACGTATATACAAATGTGTTCGAAAAAGATTACATATATTTCGGAAATATTCATAGATGTAACGATTAAAAATATTATGTAACTAATATTACTAAATATTAGTTGAGAGAGAGAGAGAGATATTAATTAAAATATATTAATTAATATGTTACTTTATAGATATCAAAGAAATATATACATATATATAATAGAGAATTGACAAATGACTTTTTTACCTTAAGTATTACTTCGTTTCCAGACCAGCAGTAAACGAAGATTTGTACAAACATACAAATAGTGTACGCTGATAAAGTCGCAACTTCGGAGCCCGTAATATGTGTTGACATATAATACACACTTGTGCATAATACCAATATACTTCCACAGAATTGACAGAAAAGTACCTGATTGAATATTCTGTTTACCATTTTGGCGTAACTGTAATTGTCTCATGTTAGCTTTGCACATGATGCGATGAATTCTATTGATAATGAATTCATCATCAACATCATTACGAGATTTCATTATTTATATAGAAAGATTTACACAAAAAAACCACAAACTTTAACGTCGCGCTTTACTAAAAAAAATAATAAGTTTATCATACATTAAGATTAAAACATAAAAGATTAGCATAGATGCCTTCCTATTCAATAAAATAAATAAAATAAAATAATAAATAGAATAAATGGTTATAAATCACAAAATAATAATACAAATTCACAATAATTTATGGTTGTGATTTTACAAAATCACAAATATTTATGCTGAGTCACAAATGATTGCATAAAGAAATATCTGTTTCGTACATATATTAATGTAGCCAGTAATTTTATAGAATTGATAGAAATTTCAATAGAATCATTAAATTACGTTCATTATAACATATGTATAACATATGTATCTAATTGAGAAAATGTCAGTGATTTTATTTTCTGTTATAATAATACCATTCGACAAAACATACTAAAGTGTCAATTATTAAATTAAAATAATGCCTACGATATACGTAATAAAACAAATGTGTATATAACTAACTTGTAAATACTGAGATGATGACGTATATATCCCGATATTATTGTTTCTTCTTTATTCAGCGAAGTACACGAAAGATGCTCTCGACATCGAGCTGTTTTATTAATCGCTAACTGAAGACGACATTCGAAAATCTCGAGCTGAACGCATGTTTGCAAAAAAAGTCCGAAGATTAGAGTTTCCGTGCCGACATTAATGATAGTGGCAAAAATCAATGTTATAATCTGTTGAATTGATGTAATCCAGAACATTAGAGACTGGTTATAATCGTACGGCAGCCAAACTCTGAATGGTAAATCACCCTGCATAATATTCATCACCGATCTTATCGTGAAACTCGTAATGGAGCTTGTCGCCAAAAGCGAGTACTTTATCGAGCAAGACCTGCGAATAAAAAAAATTATAAAAGTACAGTTTATAAAAGTTTACGAAAGTCCCCTCCTCTTTGTTTCTTTCTCTCGTCAATCTTTCGTCGTAATCATATTCAAGCGTCGCAATAATTACGCGCTCCCACCTGATAAACTCATCAAATTTCATTTGTATTGCCACTTCGGCTTCGTTTCGGGGTTTACACGGGTCCTTCAGCAACGTTTGAACTAAATCGATGATCGCATTCCGACGTACTACGGCGACCGTGGCTTTACAACAGACACTGACAATAGTCATAAACATTAGAGAATTGGTGGCAAAGTCATCCATATTGTCAACGATGAGGACGATATCCATGAATTGGGTTAACATCAAAAAGTACATAGCTATTATTATAAGAATGGTAAACACATTATACAACAACTTAGCACAGTTCGATGACCACTCGATGGGCCGCCATACGCCACCCATGGTATATATTAAAAAATTTAGAGACAGCATCTGCATTTTTTTTTTTTATTTTAAAAACAACTTATTAAAACATTGCACGAAAATATAGTCAATGCAAGATGTTCAAAAAAATAGACACTGTTTCCAGATATCTTAAACACATTGATTAATTCGTGAATTATATATTTACCGAGAATTATATATTTACCGTGAATTATTTATTAATCGAGAAATGTGACGATTTTAAGCAGAATTAGATTTAATACAGAATTTACTGCAAAAATTCAAACGAATTCACTACGAAATTAATCACGCGAAAATAAATTTCACAAGCGACATTCGTATCTCGCATTTAATATTGAATTTAATTGTTTGACTGTGTTGATAAATTTAATCTATCTGGCATAAAGATAGAGCATAATTTTATCGGGAGTTAAAAATCTCGATCTAATTTAACGTGTCACTAGAAATAAAAAAAAACAAGAGTTTAAATATTTATCGCGCGTACTTTATCGGAATATCACACATTTTATATTATTATCTAATAATAGAATAAATATATGCTACTATATATTAATATAATAACTTGTTTCAATGTTTGAAGAGAACTAAATTGCAAATGTCGAGTAAGTCGAGTACGCACACTGCAATAAACGTAAAGCTTCGATTGTTTCAACTTTGTAATTCCTCTACCACTAATTACGGTCATTAATAATTCGACATAGAGAGAGAAAGAGAGAGAGAGAGAGAGAGAGAGAGAGAGAGAGAGAGAGAGAGAGAGAGAGAGAGAGACAAAGAAAACGAGAGAAAGAGAAAGAGAGAAAGAGGGTCGTTTGTTGTAGTTTTTCTTCAGACTTCTACACAATATTTTCCGCCCATCTAAATATTAAATTGTATAATTGTGAGGATGAGATCGACATATTTTTAATGATCGAGGGATACCGTCCCCCTTTTACATTCAAACACATTGTCATATTCTCATCGAATAAAATATTTATAAATGCTCATGTCATCGGGACAACTGAATGCAACACTGTATTTCCCACAAAGTCAGAAAATTTCTTACATAAAAGTACAAGAGCAATGAGAAGCCAAAGGGATATAATAACAGAGAGAGAGTCTGTCTACATATGTGGCTATCTTTTTATAAAATTAATGATAGAGGAGTTGTGCGCGCTTATCACATGTCTTACGAGATATTGTGTAAAATATATAAACAATATAAAATAAAATATATATATAACATATATATATATATATATATATATATATATATATTATTCATCAGCATTATCTGTGTTTAATTTTCGGTGAATAACAAAGATAAAATAATTCCACGAACCTTGTGATCGTTAAATGTAAATCGTTATTCCAAGTCGCTCGGCATATCAAAGATTAATTTTGCTCCGATCTGTCAAACGCTTCGAAACTTTCGTAGCGTCAAACGAACCGCGCTCCTGATCAATGAAACGATTTAAAGCATTCGTAACGCCAATGTGCATCCTGTATGTAGAGCGATCTAATGTCATTGAAACAATCGGCGCCTCTTACGGAAGCATAACAAACTACATGTCAAATACCAGATGATAATACCACCGAATACGAAAAATATATAATTTCTTCCTATAAATCATCTTCATTTCGATGCAACGATGCGCGTACGAAGCTAATACATTCATTCAAATATACATATATGCGATATATTTTTTTTTCAATCACAAAAAGAGAATCACAAGATCGCGAAAGATGCAAGTAGTGCCTTATCATTCCGCGGCGCTGATTGTAGAGTGTCGGGCATCGAGCTTGACATACATGAATGGAGAAAGCGCTCGGCCAGCAAAGATGGTAAAACGCGGAGAGACACATGTGCAGTTTTAACGGTCCGATGTCTAAATTATCAGTGAATAATCGCGGGCGGGAGATCAATATGTAAGTGTGGGCACAATCGCGCTTAACGCAGCGACTGCAAAATAAACGCGCGCGTTGTAAGCATTCGTCGTGGCATTCGTCGGATTTCGTGGGATCGCGATTGCGAAGGTACGCAAACGGCAGGTTGCGCTTTGTTTATGGAGATCAGCTGTGTTTCCAAACATCGCATCGCTCTTCCTGCTTCGCGCGCTCTCCTTAGCTAGACGACGTTGCTATTTTCGTCGGATAAAGGTCAAGCGAAATGCTGGGAACAAAGCGACGAGCGCAGCACGTATGACGTGTTACATATTCTCGCATCGTTTTGCGTCCTAGAGAATCCGAGGAGATCTCTGAAATCGAAAAGAAGGAGAAGGAGAGCGAGAGAGAGATCAAATGTACCATCTTTAACCAACCAAACTTATGACTCGGGCCACTGTTTCTGCATTTTCTTAGAACAGTGTAGTCTACGTGCTTCCTTTCACGTCGAATTGTATCGCAAACCAACGTCCAGCTTTAGTGTTAAAAAATTCAGGAACTTTTTAATACTTTTTTGGAAATGCTCCAATTTCTGACTACTGTACACTAAAGTGCTTCTCACGCTTTTAAGTGGAAATTGTATTGTCATTGTGTGATTTTTGGCTATTATATTTAAGGGAAGGAAAGTAAGCACGAGAGACAAGTGTATCGTACATTGATATAACACTAAGAAAATGTTTCAAGGTGAAATGTACAGTTTGATGAATAATCGATTGAGCAATCAACAAAGTTAATCCTATGATAAGATGTATAATGAAAGAAATTTCCACAAGAGAACAATATCTATTCAAATGGCGTGCATTTGGGACATGCTAAACTTCCAACCTCCATTGCTGTATTTTTAGCTTTGTGATAACAAAAAAGATCATATGTCAGCAAAAAAAAAAAAAAATATAAATTATTTCCATGGAAGAAATCAGCTGATTATTGTGCTAGAATTTTGCTTTTAAGAATCGATACATAATTTCCACAAAAAATATTTTTAAACTCTGGGGATTTTTTGTGAAAACCTACAATATTTTTTTAATGTTAAGAGATGCAATTATATGATTCTATTTATTAGGGTATCTTTAATATTTATTAAAATATTAAAGATACTTTATTACAATATTTTTTTAACTTTTTTTTATAAAAATCAAAAAAATTTAACATTTATAGCACAAAAATTTATACAATTGTACAATTAATAAATTATATATATATATATATATATATATATATATATATAGATTGATACACAATAATATGCATAAGTAACATTTTTGCGAGAAGTATTTTTTTAAATATGTTATTTGGATACTTTGAAAATGTGTTGCAACTAAGAATTATTATGTTTAGTATTATTATATTTAGATTTAATTGCAGATGCTTGCGGAGCAATCCTCAACTGGTAGTTAAATAAGCTTAATGACATGAAAGAATGAAACGAGAAACTGTCATTACCTGTATAGAGCCAAACCGACGAGCGCAAACGGTAAGATCTTATTAATTATAAAGTAAGTTTTATACTATTCCAATGTATTGTTTGTGTCTACGATAGTTCTATTAATATATTATTATAATTAAGACGTGAAAGTTTATGAGATTTCAATGTAAATTGCATTTGTGTAGATGACGACGGTATTGGACGGTAGCTACCAACGTATACACCCTTACGAGGGTCAGGAGGAGGATGCAGATGATGAAGATGAACGCGAGGAAACGCCTCAAGAATCGGGCGTCATAATCCATGTAGTACCAGAGGGAAACAAAGCGCGATGGAATCACATTGAAGATCTGGACTCGTTCTTCACGCGAATGTATCATTATCATCAACAGCACGGCTTTCTTTGTATGATGCTCCAAGAAGTTTTGGAGTTATGTCAATTCGCTTTCGTAGTCGGCTTTGTTACCTTCCTCTTCCACTGCATCGATTATAGCAAATTATTTAAGTACGTGTAGTTGTAGAACTTTTTAAACTCCTGCAAATTACCTTGTGACATAATAGAGGTTTAATTGTCATGTTGTATTTTCAGGGGTGGAGATGCTAACAGTACCAATCACAAAAGCGACGCCATAATATGCATAGGAGATTGTGTAAAGTCAATCTCTTCATTTTATTGGAGTCTTATTATAGTCGCAGCTATTTTCTTTATCCTCCAATTTGTCAAAGTCTTATATCATCTGATGCAGTTCTGGGAAATCAAAATGTTTTTCAACACAGCGCTTAAAATTGCCGATAGCGAGTTGGACAATTTCACTTGGCATGAGATTCAAAAGCGTGTTATAGAAGTACAGAAGGAGCAAGAAATGTGTATTCACAAAAGAGAACTTACGGAATTAGATATATACCACAGAATATTAAGACACAAAAATTATATGGTAGCTATGATCAACAAATCTCTTTTACCAGTGCGACTAAAATTCCCCATTATAGGAGAAGTTATCTTCTTGACACGAGGATTGAAATATAATATAGAATTATTATTGTTTTGTAAGTATATCCCATAATACGATGAGTAAACGTAGCATTGCCAAAAGTAGAGGGAGAATTCATCTTGATTTTTTTTCTATCCAGGGGGACCGTGGTCACCGTTTGAAAATAATTGGCATCTAAAGGAAGATTATAAAAAGTTGAACAAAAGGCAAGAACTCGCGCGATTATTGTCCAAACATATCTTGTGGGTCGGTATCGTAAATTTCATCTTGTGTTTCCTTATTCTCCTGTGGCAGGTTCTCTACACGTTTTTCAATTACGCTGAGGTGAATAATTACCTTTCTGTTTATGAATGTATATATCCTCAATGAAAATTTTAACACAATTACATGACGTAATAATTAACATTCTCTAGTGTAATACTACAAAAATATTATTGACAGACCATTAAGCGAGAACCAAGCGTTTTGGCGACGCGCACGTGGTCCCTGTATGGTCGGCTATACCTGCGTCACTTCAACGAACTCGATCACGAATTGAACGCCCGTCTTAGTCGTGCGTACCGTCCTGCTTCCAAATACATGAGCAGCTTCACGTCCCCGATAATGACAGTACTCGCCAAGCACATCGCATTCATCGCCGGTAGTGTATTAGCGGTGCTATTGCTTATAACGTTAATCTACGAGCCGATATTCTCGATGGAGCGCGTAGTCGCCTACATGACTGTGCTAGGCGTCCTAGCGACAGCCGCAAAGTCAGCAATACCCGACGAAAATCTGGTCTGGTGTCCCGAGACTCTTCTCACCGCTGTGCTGGCTCATACGCATTACAGACCGGACAGTTGGCGAGGTACCGCTCATACGCTGACCACTAGAGCCCAAGTGGCGCAGCTGTTCCAATACCGCGCAGTACATCTCCTGGAAGAGCTGATTTCTCCATTCGTGACGACGTACATCTTGTGCTTCCGTATGCGACATCGAGCCTTAGAGATTGTAGATTTTTTTCGTAACTTCACCATCGAGGTCGCCGGAGTCGGCGACGTGTGTAGCTTTGCCCAGATGGACGTGCGCAAACATGGCAACCCTATGTGGCAGACTGTGACGCACAGTCCCACAGTTTCTCCGTTGCAGGAGGTGGATCGTAACGTCGGATACGACAATCGATATGGTGTCGATCCCGATAAGTACTACATATCGATGTCGAATCATTATACCCAGGCGGAAGACGGCAAGACCGAATTGTCCCTTATACATTTCACCCTAACAAATCCTGAATGGAAACCGCCGTCCCACGCGGAGGATTTTGTGACCGCTTTGAGAGAAAGGGCTAAAAAGGAAGCGACTGCGGATCCTGATCCTTATAATAATCCGCTGATAGCCAGTTTAAATAGCTTGTCCGGTCTTGGTGTAAGTACTCGTTTTTTTTTTCCTTTGCTTATTGAATAAATCTATTGAAGTTGTTTTTGTGCTTTGTATATTATGCTTTGATGTATCGTTACAGTATAAAGAACACGTGTCGAATATTATTCGAAGCACGATAAATCAAATGAGCGTACCCAGTATGAGCAACATTTTTACAAATCACCCGAGCACGTCGGCCATGTCAGTCGGCGTCGATCAATCATTCGGCGCAAAGTCTACTATACGTCGAGGTGCAACCAAGAAGGAGGGTCCGTTGCACAATGAGAGAGGATTCCTGTACGATCTGCAACAGGGAATATCGAATCAGTCGCTAGGTGCTTCTGTGTTCGGATCTGGCCACAATTATGTCATCGAGACACATACAGATCCTTCAATACCTACGGAATTAACCGCTGCCGACATGTCTTTGTCTACATTGTACCTGCATGAGCTTCATCATAGACAAGTAAGTACTTTACTCTATATATTCATGATGTGTCGAGTTGCCTGAATACAATGCGATAAAGAATTACAAGTAATCTCAATAAAAATGCTCAGTTGTAATGCTCAGATATAAAAATATTTTAATTCTAGGTAAGGAGAAGAGGCTATCAGGAAATGGCAACGAGAAGTATATGGCAGGGAAGTCCGGCTCAAGAGCTAGCAGCGCTTCCCGAAGTTAGGCAAGAAAGAGTACCCCTCTTGTTGCATCAAGATTCTTCTTTAAGGAAAAACAGAGAATCTTAACACTACGCTTGAAAGTTCATTTAAATAGCGTCCGATTCTCGCGCAATAATCATCATTTTAGTGAAATAAAGTGATTTTTACTTGAGTTTTCTTATGACGAAAAAAATTCACGATTTATTTTATAATAAATAAATAGTCGCAACACATTCGAGAGTGATATCGTCTCTCGAGGTGTTATGTAGAAAATTACGTCTTCTAAATATTCTTCATATTACACAGTGCAGAGAAGAGGACATGGGCTTTTTTCTCTTTCTTCTCTGCATATGGCCAACGATTTAATAACGCCTACTCTTAATGTCAAGGACCTATCTAAAACTTATATTTTATACGTAAAACATTCATACTTAATCACAATTATTTTATCTTTTGATATATTTGCAGACTCTGCGTATAAAAAAAACATTGATTTAAGAGATTGGACTAGTATAGCACAGTCTATATGTATAAACGATGGAGATCTTTCAGAATTATTTAAAAAAAGATGTATGGTTCTTTTATTAGCAGTATATATATATATGTACAAATTTTCGTCAATATTGAGATTTATGATTTAGAATCCCCATCATTGAACAAAAAACATGTAACAATGAATTCATTATTTACAGTGATTTAAAGTGATAGCATGCAAAAGAGCTAATGTCGACGTATTTCGCATTAAAAAAATTTATATAATTTCTCACTTTTGACATCGTCACATGAGTACAGTAAGGAAATAGGAGAAAGTGAAGAGAGAAAAAAGTTTTTAAAGTTGAAACTATTTTTTAAAAACGAGAGAGAAAGAGAAAAATTTTTCAACTACACTAGCTTCTATGGTAGTCTAATTCTTTAATTCAATGAGATTTGTTATGCTATTATTAGAAGTATTTGCATACATCGAAATTTTGTTAAATAACGAATATTTCAAATCTAAATGAGTTTAACATAAGGACTAGTATAATCCATCGATAGAAAGTTAAAAGAGATAATACAACATTTTTATATTCCAATATTAGATAAACGCGTAATTTACATGTCTGATAATTTTAATGACCTCTCAATGCCACGATTCTCTAGTCATACGAAATTAATGTCGCGCCGTAGCGCACTTCTCTTTCTAGATGAAGTGGTCCTATTTATTTTTAACATTTTATTTTTATTACTAGCTCTATACTTTATATATATATTTAAATATATATAAATAAATTTGAATATATATATATACATATATTATACATTACATATATACATACTTATATATATACATATATATTTTGTGTGTGTGTGTGTGTGTGTGTGTGTGTGTGTGTGTGTTTATATATGTATATGTATGTATATATATATGACGGCGGCTGAATATTGATGGCTAGGGTAACTCGTAGAATTATGTGTACATAAAATCGCGATATTTTCAAAGGCCGCGATAACAATAATGGTTGAAAGACAAGTTGCGTTTTGTCCTTCGACATAATGGAGGTTGTTACAAAGTATATTAAGACAAATCTAGACTCTACTCTTTACTCATCTTTTGTTTATACACAACATTTAGTAACTTAATAAGAAATCGATGATTTGTAAAGTGAATTAACAGATAATAAGTAATATTAAATAAGAAAATACGTTTTTTGCTAAAACTTATATCGATGTGATTCTCATAAGATGAGGGATTAGTGCTGTAAGAAACACAATTGTAATTATATCACTATAACAAAAATAAATAAATTTCGTAATAAATTGATCTCTAACTATATTTATACTGCGTCTATCGCTCGTACTTCAATGTCAACTGTCGCAAGTTTTTTTTAATGAGATTTATCAATGAGAAGAAATATAAAATGTAATTTTAAAAAGTAAGATTCTGTAGTAAATATAATCACTGCAGAGAAAAAGAATGCCGCTTTTGAATGCATGCATCCTTGATTTTCAATCATTTCCTGTATGGAAAGCTTTTGTTTTTTGTTTTTTTTTTTTTTTTTTTTTTCTTCTTTGTAAGAACTGTCATGATCGCGCAAATATAAGAAAAAAGACAAGCGGCAAAATGCAAATATGAACGCCTGCCAAGAAATTATATCGTCAACTGCTAAGTTGGTGGATGCTTCCAAATACAATTTGCGATGTAACCGCAATATCAGTGAGAAAATGACAAAGAAGGACTTCATTTACGACATCCGTACGCCTACACAGACCATGAGAAAGGTATTATATACATATTTATGCCGATTGACGCAAGAGCTGACCTTCAGCGATTTATTTGTCGCGATGTGAAAATCGCTCTTTTAGAGAGTTCAAATATATTAGAATTTCAAAGAAGTTTGCATATCCACATTAATTAATTCTCAACACCTCGATGCGTCAAAACAAACATTGTAATTTCCGCAGTTCGAGATGCAGAAACAACCTATCATACTACCGATACAACTACGACGGAAACAGACCACTAGTTCAAAAATGCCGCAATACGCAGTAATTTCCGAAAAACTGGATCGTGGTGGTAGTGGCGATGCGACTGTTGTAAGTAAACATTATTTATGAAAAAATTTGAAACTTTTATTTTTTTTTATTACCTGTATTTCGAAGCTATCTAGTTAAGTAAAAAGTAGAATAAAACTCATTGTTGTTCAAACATTTCCCCTTTAAATATGCATCGAAAGACTTATCATTTAAACATTGTGTACATTTTTTAATAGTACATTTTATTCTAATGTGCTTGTTATGCTGCACTTTTAATCCTACTGTTACACAGTCTCACATTTCATTTTGATTCGTTCTCATTCTTAATTTCCAATTTTTTTTATCCATATTTAAACACAATTTTTATAAGATATAAGAAACTAGTGTAGAGAAGTTTTACTAAAACTACATTAAAATAAAATACAAAAATCTGCTTAAAACTGCACATAGTAAAAAAATGTGCGTGTATTACCAAGATTAATTTAAAAAATAATACTACCTAAGGTAATTAACTCAAAAATCGTTATAATAGATATTTGCTTCAAAGAAATGCAATATAAGATTTACCTGATGTAATTTAATAAAAAAGTTTTCTATTTTGTGCTAATCTTTTGTCTTTGGAAATTAGCTGACGTAGACGAGCAACGAAATTGTGCTCAACAATAGACTGCATTTTTCGCATTTTTCGAGCGCTGAATTGTTTCACATGTACTATTCGAACGTTCGTTTGATCTAAAAAGAGATCATTGTCATTCCGTTTTTGGATGAGTGAAACGACAAAAAGAAAGCACAAGAATTTTATTTTTTTCCTTCAGGGGACTTTCGATGTTTTTTTCTTGCTTTTATTCTTCACCATTAAACACATTAAACGGAGCAACGATTAGCGTCAGCGACAATATTGCAATGTAACAAAGGAATAGATGAGGCATCGATGAGCGCTATACGGAATAAAAACTAAAAGATTAAGTTGTATCCCTCCGTTTTTTCATGGTTTTCTTCGATCCGTCCGTTGTTTGGCGTTAAAAGCCAACAATTTTCTCGCTCGATGTTTTTCTACGTCTCCCCCACGGATATATATTTGCTTCTTTTCTTCTCAGCGTTTCTTGTACGCACAGTTCTATGGAAAAACAAAGATAATATTAGTATGAACGAAGCGAGAATGAAAAATGTCCGAAACGATCAAGCAATAATACATTTATATCGTTTATATCGTTTTAATTGTACCGTTAATTTATATAAACTGAACACTCTAAGATTTTCTGAAGATTCCAAAATTATTTCATATGGGCAGTTATATTGTGTGTGTGCGCGTACAATAAGAATGTAGAATCCAAATTTAACAAAAAAATTATACGCAAATTTGCACTTTTAAAATTAAACCCATCTAATTATATATATCACAATAAATTAAACATTTTGAAGTGATAAAATTATACATTTGTTTTCCATACTTACATCTTCTTTTTAGCAAAATTTGGTAATTTATATTAAAGAAATATAGATATAAATTTTATAACGTTATTTTACTTTCATATTTTTAGATTATATAAATCATTTCTTTGCGATTATACATATTGTTAAGATATTATCGCAGTATATAAATATAATCGAATTGTTCTCTGTAAAATATCGTTAATAATTTGACGCTACGAAAATCTGAAAAGAGAGATGAGATAAAATTAACATAATATTATTCCCGGAAGGAATAAAATTATAATAATTTTAAACTATTACAACTGTTGCTTAATTTTTAATTAGAATAAAGAATTCCCATTTTATTATGAAATAAAAATATATTGCTCTTTTGTAAAAATCAAAAAATAGTATTTCATCATCATCAAATTTTCTTTCAGGATACTGATCGACGTACTTTAGGATACGAATGTAATTTTTGTCACGAGCCAATCGCCACTTTACTTTCTCTGTCGACTCACGTCAAATTTCACTGTCAAAGATACTGCAAGATATGTTACTGGATTCTGCGCGAAAACGAGACGATGGAACAGCACTTCGGTAATTATCACCGAATTAGGCCGGAAATTATATAACAAACTTCTAATAAGTTAAAAATCTCGCTTAAGAAAACATCATATTTATATTCCACAAATGCGTATTTATATGCCAAATTACATTATAAAATCTATGCAAGAAGTAGAAATTGTAAAATAAACAATTTTGAAAAAGATTACAATTTTTTTTCTACATCTATAGAGCGTTCTGCATACATATCGCGTTAAGGGCACGATATCATATGTTTACTTTTTTTTTTTTTTTCTTTTTTAAACGTACGTGTGTGATATGCGTTTCTTGGTTTTATTTTACCCTCACGGTCGAGATTTACTTATCTCGTAATGGTCGCGCGAGAGACCATTATCACGCAGGTGGAATCTTTCATCAAAGAGGAAACAATAAAAGAAATGAGCTGAGGCGCGTTTTTGGGCCGCGTTACTTTCCCGTGAGACATATACATCACCCGAGCCTTCAGCGACTATAAACGGTGCTGTTCTGAAATCGTATAAAAGGGTCGCGATTGTCAGAGTCTTTGGGTGAATAAACATAAGGGAAATTTTCGACGAGGAGAAAGACTCGGAGGAAATAATTTGTATTCGCAGATAATTTATCTAGGAAATAAATCAGGTTAAGATAAGATTAGACCTCCTCTGATGTATTAGGGTTCTCCTCTCACGGATTCTTCTAAAATTCAATATTTATATTGTATAAAAGATATTATATTTATAAATAATATTGATACAATATGTACGTATAGCAACGATATAATTGCGTTACAAAGAAATATAAAATATTATAAGAATTATATAATATTATTAAGAAATATAAATATAAAATATGAAATATAATTTGTATAAAAGACTAAAAAGATTAAATTATTGAAAGACTAAATTATCAAAATAAGAATCGATCGACATAACATGAAAAATAAAAATAAAGTCCATATCATACCTCTTAAATTTCCTTAGACTTTTATTCTTTTACGTTCTTCGGTGCTCAAGCTGCGCACTGAGTTTGTTTCGTTTTAATAAATGCATAAATAGTACATATAAATAGAAACAAATCTAATAAATGGCAGACTCCCTAGAGACATCCTATAAAGTTTAATGACTTGACCAACGCATTTATACTATTTATTAACCTCATGTGGCGTCTCTAAACCTACGCACGTCATACCCACATTTGTAAAAGTCGTGTAATGTCTATAGATAGATGATTCGTCCTCAGTCACGGTTACCTCTATCTTCCTTGACGTTTAATAATTCCGGTGCTACGATCTTCAGGGTGGCATCCACATTTTCGCAGCAATTACTGAAAACAATGCTTTGTCCACGTACTGAAAGGTCCTTTGCTAGAAGCTTGACATTCTGCAAGGCAAACGATTTTATGTTAATTATGATATTAACACGACAGAGAGAGAGAGAGAGAGAGAGAGAGAGAGAGAGAGAGAGAGAGAGAGAGAGAGAGACGCGTGCTTATATAAATTCTGCGTATAAATGAATATGTATAGCCCACGTTCTTTTTATTCTGCATTTTTTATTGTTTTTTGTTGATGTTCTTATTATTTTATGATATTATTTATTTTGTTTGAAATAATAAATCCTCAATTTTTTGCTACAATAATTATTTTTTGCTATAATAACTTTATTATGTATTAATTATATACATAATTAATTAATTATAATGGTAAAATTTTATAATTGATTATGGTAAATATCGAGAACATCAATTTCTATCTGTATTGTAATTTTAGTATATTTACAGCAATTAAGTTAATTAAACAGTCAATAATTTCAGAAGAGTTTACTTAACAGTTAATTAAAATGTTTTCAATATATATAACCGTACAGTAATATTACAAATAAACTAAATTAATAAAGTTAAACAACAAGATTATCTTATACTCTTGTTTATGCATTAATAAACGTAGCGATACATGTCATTATTTTAATTCATAATTCTCTCCCTCTCTCTCTCTCTCTCTCTTTCTCCAAAAATCAATTAAATTCGTTATTTAATGCTTTAAAACTATGCTGAAAAAGAGGAAGTTTAATTTTAAATCGTCTTTTTTTCAATCGATTGCAAAATAAAGGAATGCATACACCAATCATCGATACTACTCAGTTATCATCATCCTCTTCTCATATCTGTTTGCTCGCGACGTTTCTCTGAATCTATCTCGAAAAGCATCTTATATGTCGAAATTGAGGCGTCTTTCACGTCGACTACGAGTAGGACTTTATTGCATACTTTACCTTAGCGACCGTAACGTCGATCCTCTTCAGGTTCTTGCAATCAAGTATCACATTGCATTCACTTTCTCCGGAGAGCCTCATTATATTAGTACGCAGTCGTTCTGCCGCTGGAAAGGCTACCGCCTCTTCGGGTATGACAACTATTACGGTTTCCCCTTCGATCTACGTTAGAGACAAAAAAAAATATATATATATATATAAACCGTTTATGCGAGTAGCTGTAGTAAGAAACTATTTCAGAGATAATCTCAGAAAAAAATGTATATTCGCGATAGCGACATTTTAAAATCAGTAATTGGATGTAAATACAATACCGGGTTACTAATATTAAAAATTAAATATTAAAGGAAGGTACATTAGATGGTATAATATATATTCGATAAAATATAATCCTATAATATAAAATATTTTTGATAACAGAGTTTTAGATATACATATATGAAGTAAAATAAAAATCTCAAAGAAATTTTATTAATATCCGAGCAAGACCGAAGAAAAAGTACCGATTTATTATCTTTCAAAAATACTAGAAAACTTTCTTCTCTCAATGAAATCTTTTGTACATATATAATGAGATAAGATTTATGCAGAATATTTGGTAAAAGATTTGATAAAAAGATTTGGTAAACATTGCGCATGCAGCTTTCGAAGGAACATACAGATACTTTTGAAATCAAATTATTTGATATTAAAAAATCGACACAATCAACTCGTTATTACCTGTTCAATTTTCATCTGAATGGAAGGTCGCGCTGAGAAATATAGTAAACCTATAAGATTGACAACGATGCCAATTAAGATACCATACTCCAGACCAAGAAAAACGCATGGGATTAATGTCAGCACCATCACAGAGAAATCGATCTCTACAAAAATATGCACGGTTATGTATTATTAATTTTTTTTTTTTTTAACTGAAGCATATTATTTTTCTTGTCGCTTTTACATAGTTTAAATAATTGTCTTAAACTATATAAATCCGTAGACTAAATGACACATATATTTGTATTCACCAATCTATAATTATACTTTTACGCATCGACAAAGACATTTCTTTGTTTTAAATTTGGGAGTATTTAATTGTTTATTAAACTATATATGACATAGAAATAAATGGCGTGCTTCATGTTATTCTAATAATTTTAAAGGCGCACAGAGATCAATGTTAATTCGGCTTTGCTCATCGTTCACTTTACACATTTATTAGCATTTTCTGCTTTCAAAAGCTGAGTGCAGATTTATTTCAGCGAAGTTATACCGCGGAAAAAAATATATTCAACTTTTAGACATTTAATATGGCCAATCTAAAAAATATATATTAATCGATAAATATGTGTTAATCAATATATGTAAATATGTGTTAATCAATAAATTAAAAATTTAATAAATTAACACAAATAATAGTTCCAATATCACACTGACGAAAGAAGCTTTCATATAATCAAGCGATATCGATCAAACAATCTCGAACGGGCAACGAACGACACTGCTCCGTCTTAACAATAAATGCCATCACAAAAGGACGCGTTCGAGCATTATTGTTTCACGCGGGCTTTCCGAGAACAAATACACCAGGAATGGAATCCGTGTAAGTGATGCTCTCGTGCATTGACGTTGGCTCCTTTGTGCAACATCATTGATACCGTGCTGGTTAAGCTGTGTCTAGATCAATTGTACCGAGAGAGAGAGAGAGAGAGAGAGAGAGAGAGAGAGAGAGAGAGAGAGAGAGAGAGAGAGAGAGATTCATCTTGGAACTTACTTCTAGCACGCCATAGTAAGACGTACGTCGAGAAATCAAGCATGTAGTACATGGCACATATGATGAGACCTGCCAGCGTGGCCTTAGGTATAAAACGGAAGGTGGAGGTCAATAGACTAACCGCGAGCAACACCAGACCGCCTGTGAAAAGTTCCGATAGTCAGAATTAAAAAAAAAAAAAAGAAAAATACACCGACAAAGTATTACTACGCTTCGCTAAAAAAAGAATTCGCTAAAGAATTTGACGGACAGTTCTTTTATCCATTTAATATGACATCATTCGACGTCAAAATGACGTTATTTGACGTCAAAATGACGTGTGCTTGCTACCTGGGAAATGGAATCACACACTTCCATTCCTCTCGAAACAAAAATCCTTATAAAGTAAAATCGTCATCATTGCGCGCCGAGAGCAGTACAGACATATTCCGGAACGCACTGTGCAGGGAGACGTATTTTTTTCAACACACGCCAAATCGAATCACGTATTTAAATCACGTTGGACTCAAAGAATGGAAGAGCTTTTGTTCACCAACTCACGTGCCTGTAAATATTCCTCCCAACGGGGTTTTGACGCCCGATGCATGATTGACGGCCGTTCGTGTGAAAGATCCCGTAACTGGCATCGAACGGACGAACGATCCGAAAATATTGCAGACACCCAGGGCGATCATCTCCTGCGTGGCATCTAGGGGTTTGCCCTTCCCTAAAATAACCCGTATTCTATTACTTTCATTGAGAATAAGCAGAGACTCGGCTTCTCTCGAAAATAATGTCACGTAAAAAAAAAAAAAAAAAAAAAAAAAAAGAGAGAGATAACAAATGCTTTCACATTAACAGAGAGTTAGCGACAAAAGTATTCGTTTTAATGTAAAAGCGCGCGTCATGAGTTTCCTCGAGAAGTTTCCTATTACTATAAAGCCTTTATTCTCTCTATAATTTTTTTGTAAAAGCGACAACGGCAATCTGATAATGATAAAAATCTAATTACCGAAGGCTTTCGCGATGGCTATGTGCTCGATAGTCGATACGATCGGTATCGTGAACAGTGTCGTTCCCATTGCGGTGGTCATTTCCACAAAATTGTATGTGCGGTTTTGAAATGTTGTGGAAAACGGTGGAGAAGCGAAGGGTGGTAAACCCTGACCCATCGAACCTGAAATGTTTCCTTTATTATTTGCGTTTTATATATCACGGCGTGAAAAGTATGTTTCAATCTTAATATCAGGAAACATTATCTTTTCTCAATATATTAATATCTTGAAGTAAAAAAACAAGCTGCTATTTTGAAATATTTTTGTGGATATAAAAAGAAAATTATTCTCTTTTGTAGTCGCATCTAATGACTTTCATAATTCTTGTTCCGAGGAGAGAATCGCGCGAGATATAAACGCTAATTGATATTAATAATAATTTAAAATTAGTAAATTAGTCGCGAGTAATTTTGACAACAAAACATATTTCTAAAAAGTCGGCCTCCGTCCTCGATGCAAAGACAGGTATTGAATGTGCGAAATTCAATGATTAATCGGCAAAAAACAAGATTTATTATCACGAACTTATTCCCCTCTGCGCGTTCGATAATATGATAAATCTTCTAGACTCAACTCCATAATTTCGAAATATCAAGAGGGGAATATTAAATGAAAGATAATCGAAATTTTAAAATTATCTGGCGACTAATTGCTACGTTCCATTGTCAAAGTTTATTTTAGTTCAAAAATTCAGTAATATTAATTAAGTAATTCTAATATCAAGCAAATAATTTAACCTCACTCACCCGTTAATATGAAAGGATTCTGTTTGTTAATGTAAAAAATGTACGCCATAACGGCGCCTATAATTACGACTAATGCATTACGAGACAAAGCAAGAAGCCATCCCATTTTTTGAAAAATTGTTCCTGTACGCCGTCCTGGTATATTCTGCGTGTTGGGAAAAGAAAAAGAAAGATAAAAGAATAAGATCTTATTACCACGGAATATTTTTAATTTTCTATTCTAAAATACATTGCTCGTAATTACTCAATTACCGAAATATATTTAATCTCGAAAATTATAAGAAAGTATAAAATAAAATATAATGTTTCAATTGAAAATGTTTTATTGAAAAAAAATATCGACTTTATCGGGCAACAAAAGTCTTCGCATTGCAACAGCATTTATTGTAGTACGAATAAATAATATTACGCGTTGCTTGTATATAAAATAAATAATTCTTTTGGCTTTAATAAACTCGAACGTCTCGAGAATTTGATCGAAATAAAAATTGATAAAATTTTATACCTTGAGCAAAACTAATATAGCGATAGTCCCAACGCCTAGTAAAGTATCTTGATATCGGATCTGATTGAGATTTTTGAAGATCATTATCAGAGAATCCAAAAAATTCTCAGTTCTACCAGGAATGCCCAGAAGCGACTTAAATTGCGAGGACGCTATGTTGATCGCCGCGGCTGAAGTAAAGCCAGTGATTACCGGAAGTGATATAAAGTCCAGTAGAAATCCTTAAATACATTATAAATTGTTAGGAAAGAAATGCAACAATATTTTTATAATGTATTTGTATCGTACTTTCTAATATGATATATTTCTCAAATTTCGTATTTTTCTTACTTTTTAAATAAATTATATATCTATAATATTATAAATAAACGTACCCAAATGAAAAATTCCTAGAAGCGCAATAATACATCCTTTTAGAAATGCGATTAGTATAGCCATGTCAGCACCATATTTTTCAACTAACGGTTGAACCATGGTAGCCATAATAGCTGTTGGACCAATAGTAATGTTTTCGCAAGAACCACAAATAACATATATAAATGATCCCATAAATGCTGCATACAGTCCATACTATAAAATCATGACAGACATTATGAAAAAATTAAAAATACAATTATTTAAAGACGTCACTTTAATTAATCAAAAATCACACACATATCAATATATAGTAATATAAATATATACTCTATACACAGCTTATTAATGCAAGTACAAGATTATTAAAAAGTATCTTAGGGAAATATATTTAAATTTTAAAAGAGTTAAAATAAAATATTTTTTATTAATAATAAATTATAAGATTAATAATAATACGATAATAAATAATAGAAAAAATAATCTCTCTTTTAAGCGACATTAATAACATTATATTGACTTGAATGAAAAAGAATCTTAATTTTGTATTTCTCGATCGGATTTCTCTCTCAATCAGTTCCATTGAGAAAAATTCTCTCTTATTCTTTCCATACGTCATGAATCATGACGAATCGCTTATCGCTTCGAGATAACGCGATGCGAGATTTATGCGGCCGTCGCTCTCTTTTTCGTGACCTTTACCTCAGCATTTAAACCGGCGACGATGCCGTAAGCGATGCCCTGAGGAACGGCGGTGAGACCGACCGTGATGCCGGCCAGTGCATCCTGAAAGATCCATGTGGATCGATATCGCGGCAGCCAACCGAGAACCGGCAATCTTCGTTTGACGTAATTATCGCATGTATTCTTCTTGTACCATTTGGCCACTAAAAGCAAAATTCTGTCTCATCTTCTTACGATACCGCGAGCGATATATAAGTCGCGACAGCTCGTGAAACGTCAAGTGAAACGATTAAGATGATTTTCTTGTTTATTTTTACTTTCAATATCTTCGGGCGTCTTTATGGAATTTAAAAAAAAAAATTAGTTTGTCAAATAAATATTAATCGTTCAATGTATTAAATAAATTTTGTTAAAAATGTTATTTTTTTTTTTTTTCTATATTCTATTGAGGTTTCTTTTCTTTTCTAGAAAAAAGAATCATTCTCGTATTTCTTTTACAGTTTTAAGTTCTTTATAGTAAAAATTAATTTGATTAAGTCTCTTTTGATTTAATTGTTTTAAACAATTAGAATAATCTATTAGTATTTTATCTATTATTTATATCCTAAGCATATGCAGAAAGATACAATCATCTTATAAAAGATACAAATTCGATTTGTAATGTATGCTTGCTAATATTATATCTGATTATACCTATTTGTTTACTTATCTATACGCAAACAAAATTATTATTATAAAAATCATAATACGAACAAATTTATATACAGGAAAAAAATATTATATCAAAGCTTTATTTAACAAATTAGTGTAATATTTAGCATTTTAAAGCTTCAATTTTTATATAGTTTATCTTGTGTGTGTGTGTGTGTGTGTGTGTGTGTGTGTGTGTGTGTGTGTGTGTGTGTGTGTGCGCGCAATATATATATGTGCATACTTACTATCATCTACTTAGCTTCGATGACACTTTGATGACACTTTGATATGAAAAAGTAGCGAAGACAACGTGGATCCCTCGAGGCTCGCTGAAATATTTTTCAAAATCTACACGTGCAAAGCGATATAATACACTTTTGACGAGCAAAAATAACAAGTAGGAAGGGAAGCGAAAAATGGCTCTGTTTGTGACACGATCGAGTTCTTTGCTTCCTCACTTTTGCATCTGTAAATCGCTCCACTTTAATCCGCGATGCACTATCCACTTATTCGGCCGTATTAGAAAAAAAAAAAAATCGTCGCGACGATTTTTCCACACAGTTTATTAACAGCGATTAATTCTTCCGAGAATATAATAGGATTGCATAGCGAAATCAACGTATTTGTTTGAGTTTACTGCGCGAATGAAGAAATACATAACTCCTGAAAAGAAGTTTTAAATCACAAATTTAAGCTGATCGGTGTCCAAAAAATTTGCGGGCATCGAGACATTTGTTATTCCTTGTCGGAGTGCAGATTTAATCGCGATCGGTCATCGTGTCGAAAGAACGAAGTCAACTCGTAGCTGCGACTCGCAGCGCTCGGCTAACATTGAAAGCAGAGGTTTATCGCTGGATCATCAAATCGGTATTATGCAAACGGCACGCATCAGTATCACTTGGACACAATCTCTTATTACACAAATAGCTTATCATCGGAATTAATCATTCGCGTTCGGCAATACGGATACGCCAAGAGTCGCTGGAATTTTTCGCATTTTACAGTCTCTCTTTTAAAGTATCATAGTAAATAGAAACTAATCCAACACACATACACACACACACACACACACATTCTCGGGTATTTGTAGTAAATTATAGCCAATTCCAAAATAAGGACAAAATTTATAACTAAGAAATTTTAGGCTCTCAATTTGAAAAACACATTTGAAAAACACATTTGAATTTCAACGGGCTATAAGAGCCGAACGCGAAATGCGTTAGTTTCGATGAAAATTAATTTTTTATCGAAATAATTTGTCGTCCACAAGGCACGAATTTTTCTTGGTCCAGCGACTTCGCCCCGGTATTTTTCTCGCCTATAACTCTTTAAGGGAGTCGGAGGGGTTTACTTAAATTAATATCTCGAATACGAGATTTAATTGAATCTCTTGGTATCGGACCAAGAAAAATTCGTGCCCTGTGCAGTACAAATTATTTCGATGAAAAATTAATTTTCATCGAAACTAATAACGCGCTACCGTCCGCGTTCGGCTTTTATAGCCCGTTGAAATTCAAATGTGTTTAATAAAATTTATAATCCACACCGCGCACGAACACGTTTCCTTTCAACACACTTTTCTAATAATAAATAGAAATTCTTGCTTGCAAATCGCTATATTAACCCAATCGAATTATATATTCTTATAATACGAAAAGATTTGATTGTAGAACAATCATATTTTATTAATGTGAAATCGATTTAAGCGTATATTACGGAGTATTCACTGAGAACTGTGTCACGTCGGAGAAGTACAACAGCTGATTACGGAAACTCATGTGAGATTGCCGGCTTCATGAAAGCGACGAGAGACTTTATTTCTCCTTCCACTTGCTACGGGAACGCATCGGTCGTGAAAGGGGAACATCTGCTTTATAAGCGAAGGTCATTCTCGACTTCAGAATAAGATTATCGTATTTTGATATAAACACAATAAGATTGTCGTATTTTGATTGTTTAGTATGTAATTTCGCGCCGACGAATGAGAAATAAATATTTCAAATATGTATCTTTTGTTATATGTACATATATATATATATATATATATATATATATATATATATATGTATATATATATATATATTTCACTCAATTTCGAAACTTCAATTTCGAACATGGACCGACTGAGTGCACTCGAGATCTCGAGAATCGCGACAGCTAAACCACTGACAGTTACTTTACTACTAGGACTGACGAATCAAAGTTTAGTGTATATATCCGAATGTATGTACGAAGTTTAGTCTCTGAGATGAACAAATATTTTCCGATTCACACCGACATGCGACAGTAAGCACAAGCAATCCGTGACCCATAACAATCCAAATCTCGATCATTCGACTTCGATAAGCAATCAGAAATAACCCGGTTATCAAATTCTTATGAATTTGACTGTTTGATGTGTGAAATTAAATCAGAAAAACTAAAGAAAAAACTAAATCCTTCATTACTCGAACGGACTGTCTCGCTCTTAAGAATGTTTAAGAAGCTAAAATGATAACAGATTTTAACGTATATATGATTTCTCGAACATAAATGCGCTATCTCTCTCTCTCTCTCTCTCTCTCTCTCTCTCTCTCTATATATATATATATATATATATATATATATATATATATTTTTTATAAATATATTTTATGTATATTTTATATTATTTTATATCTATATATATTTACTAAATATATCTATATTTTACCCGACAACCAATGTCAAATTTTCTCGTGCTTATAGCGCTGAAGACAGTACTAATTTCTATCTCCGTTTCGAAACGAGGACTCTCGTTTGCCTTTATCTATCAATTTCTGTCTCCGTTTACTCAAAGTTTACTTTCAATCCGATATACATCTCTCCCTTTCTCTCATTCTCTCACCATTACTCCGATCGGTTCTCTACACGTACGCGAGACAAAACACCACAATGGTTGGCCGATGTTGGCGTAGCAGAAAAATTTTGCCGCACAGATATCATAAATCGTGTCCGAATACCGTTTTCTGGCTCGCTCTCACCCCCGCGACGATAAATCATCTCTGCTCGCCACCTCGATCGCGAGGATCGCGTTTCGTGCCACTTCATAGAAAACGCGCGTGGCGAGAACTCTTGATTTCTTTCTTTCTTTCTTTCTTTCTTTCTTCGCGCGAACTCTCACTTTTTCGCGGTGTGACGACGCGGCGCGCCGCGACGCCGCCAAAGGGGGACTGAAAGGGGGCGAGCAGCGGCAGAGGGTGCAACGCCTGCGCGACGCACCGACGCTTGTAGCTTGTATTTGTGTGCGTGTCGTGTTCGCGGGGTGCCGAGGATGAATGAGATACTCGCTGGCTTCAGTGCCGCGCGAAATAGCGAAGCTCCCATCCGCGTCGCGACGCTGTCCCGCGAACAGCAAACGCGACGGCATCGCATCGCACACATATACCATCGCATCGAGAAGGAATGTGCAAATTTAATTCGCTTAATTTCGGAACTGCGATCCTGCAGTCGATTTGATCACGCTGATATTTTTTTTTTTTTTTTTTGGCTCGAAGAACACAGAGTTCTCGAAATACGATCGTACGATTTTTAAAAGCTCTAATATATGTATGTACCGTTTTGATGTCGCAGCCAAGGTACAAATTGCATTCATCAATTGTTAATTTGTACATTTATTTCACAAGTATTATCTCGATCCCCGTTCAGTTATCGATACAATTCTTCTCGAAACTATTAAAAATGTGACCGATTTTTTTATATGTCATGAGACTGTCAATTGCATTCATCATTTGTCAATTTATACGCTGAAAAAAAAATTTAGTTGAATACGTTCAAAAAAATATTCTGTTGTAGTAACTGTACATCGTTGTACTGAACTCTCTGTTTTGATAGTTGAACAATGCTTTGTTTACGTCAACAAATTATTTCGTAATATTTTAGTTATATTTATTTGAACGTATCGGACTAAATAATTTAGTTGGGCAAAACAAATTTTGCCTTTTTTAACCAAAATTTTTTTTTGAGTGTATAATTGCATTAAAATCTTTCGCTGAATGTACAATTTCGATGGATAAAATTTGTGAACTTTTTTAAATCGCTGATTTATCAATACGATCCCAGTCACAATTAACGAGAAATTATAGTAATTAAATAGAGAGGCAACAATTTTGGAAGTTTGTTAGATAGGTAAAAAAATTAACAATTATTTTATGTAGTTATATCGTCATTTCTAATCAATAGATATAAATTTTGATTGCTTATTTAATAGCTGATTCATTTATATAAACTCTTTCGGAAACGTTTTTTAATCTCTCTTTGCTACTTTTCGGAAGCACTGTAATCTTAATATCATAATTATATTCTTACTCTTACATGTATTTTAAAGTAATGTGTATGTGTATAAAAGTGAGATACACACATATTCTTCGTAATCATTTATCGATCAACTAATTTTTTAGTGTTGATAGATAAAATTTTTCTATTTTTGGAATTATAACAAAAATTTATAAAAATTATGGGATTTTAATTGTCTACATTACGATACTATCCCATAGCTATATACGTTTATTAAAATAGTACGCGATAAAATTTGTCTCATATTATTGAAAATTGATATAAAAGTTTCGACAGTTTGATATGTGACAGAAATAAACGATTCGCAAGAAGCTTCAGATGAGAAGTGTACTGTTGATACTGACATCAATGATATTCTCCAATAATGTAAAAGTTTTTTAACTTAAGAAAGTGACTGAGAAAGTAATAAAAAAAAAAGTCTCGGTATTTTCAAGAGTTTTCAGGTCACAAAAATGTCATGTCAAATGCCACATTAATGAATCTACAAACTATTCGTATAAAATGGAAGAGATGTCATGTGTATAATCTGTCGTTTCGACTTACGTGCAGCGATCAAATTATTTATTTATTACGAGTTTCCGGTGATTGCAAGGTCAACCACGTCGGATATAAAATGCTTAGAGGACAGACTTAGAGAATTCTTACGCCCGAGAAAATAATCGTGTTCGAAGGACAATGCGCGAAACAGTATATAATCTTATTATTGCGTCGTTAATCATTCTTTCTTGACGTTCCTTCTAATATGAAGCGAAGTGTCTCTCGCGTGCGATTACAGTGCAAGAAGAAAAGAAAAACGGACTGTGTACGAAAAGAGCTATCAGCTATCAAATTAATGCAGGATTTGCATTATAGTGACGATAATATACATAATCCCGTTTAATAAAGAGCGCGATAACAATGCCGTTCTACCGGTGTGATTATGGAAATAAATTTACACGGTGAACAAATTAAATCGTTACTGTGCAGTGCGCGTTAATGCAGTCCACGCCAACGAAAACTCGACGTGGGTCTCGGCGTGATAATAAGACGGTCGAGAGGAGAGGAGAAATGAGGAGATTTTAATCTTTACGAGAGCGCGTTACGCTCACCTTGTTTCATCCGCCGCGCTATTTGTCGACGGAAGAAATTCATTAACGCGGCTCTTCGCGTTCATCTTTGTTCTGCACGTTGCCACGTTGCGAAGTGCATCGGCGACAAATTAACGGAAGAGCCGGTGGTGGCTTGCAAAACGCGTACAAAACGAGGCTGTAACTGTCTCTCATCTGTTGTTCTCGCGATCTCGAAATTTCCTCCTGACCATGAACATCTTGATGTACATTGTCCAAAACGAATACCAAGAGTCGTCGAGAGAGACTGCGAAGCAAAATACCGTAATGGCACGTGCGGAGATTGATTTTGTTAATCAGGACATGACGAGGTAAGTAAAATTGTTGAAAACTTGTAATTGGAATTAATATCGTCAAATCAGAGTCACTATCGACTCTTTCATTTAATTTTCTTGCGTCTGTTCTTTTTACTAACAATTAAGTTAATTAGTTTGAAGCGATTATTCTCCTTGCCTCTGCATATAGTTTGAAATTCCGACACTTATTACACGCTAGAATTTAATTTCTTTATGAATCAGATTCTGCTCTCCCTTGTAGAGAATTATAAAGTGCAGCTTTTAACTTATTGTCAATCTAAAGAATGTCATTTTAGAATATGATATGTACAATGATATATGTATGTTATTTTTTCTGAGAATTTACATATCCTAATCTTTATGATATTAAAATTGAAAATGTAGCTGTTATTTTATATTTTACGGTGGATTTTATATCTCTAGGTAAAAGTGTATAGAACATTAAACTGGTGTATAGAACATTTAACATTCATAAAACTTTTTCCATTTACATTACAAATTTTTCAAAATAAAAAATATTAATTCTATGCACTTTTCGAATGTTTAATAATTTGTAATATATATAATACACAAAGTAGTAAAAGGGATAAATATGATAATAGAAAACGAAAATAATAAAGACAATTTATCGATAGCATTCAACAAAGACGATTTTTACTTTTTACTATTATTTCTCGTTTTTATTTGTGTGTGTGTGTGTGTGTGTGTGTGTTTATATAAGAAATTTATATAGAAATATTATTACATATCCGCCTGTAAAAAAGCAACGTTATTTTATAGAAAACCGTTGTGTCATGGCCGGATTTCTCGAGTTTCGATATTTTGTAATGTCTTGTCTTTTTATCTCGTCTTTTACCTCTTCTGTTTCCGCAAAAGTTATCGAGTTTCTCGCGAATATCTATTTTTCATTTATTGAATTTTAAGTATATCATGTCAATTTTATATTAATCTATTTTTTATTTATATTATGAAATTTTATTTACACAAATCTTTTTAATCAATAGTTTATTCCCATTAACTAACCCATTGATAACTTGTATCGAGCAATTACATCGATAAATTGCGTCGAGCAATAAAATCAAATAGCAAACAAAAACAAATATGCACAAAAGTCACGTTTTCTCTTATATAATTTTCTCTATATATTTTAATATTTATATTTCTCTTACATTATATTTTAATATAAATACGAATGCAATTAACTCTCTTCGCCATTTTTTTGTGCCCCTCGAGGGATAATAAATTATTTAACTTGCAAGCATTTATTATCAAAATGGGATAAAATAAAAATTCATTAAATAAAATCCTGTGTGATAATAAAAGTAATGACAAGTTGTACGATATTGCTAATTACATTATTTCATGCCAGAAAACTAAATATCTTAATTAACGGATATATAAAGCCGATTCGTGTGATTAGTCTGCGATTTTATTTCGTCGAATTACATGCCATATTATTTGGAATCGAATTCGGGATAAGCTACAACAGACGAGTTATGTTTTCAGATAAAATTTATGGTGATCGTTACGGGTCTGTGGGGATCATAATTTTCCTACAGAATGGGATTATCAGATCCTGAAATTTCTAACGCCATTCGCAGGTTCTGTGGGAGGTTAAAGTGTGCGTAATTCGAAAACTGGGGTAGGAATGCTCAAGACAGTCACATATATTTCAGTTTAATCTCACAGTATCAAAATAATTATCGTTACATTCATCCTTCCACGGCCGTTACAATTCTGCCGAAACATTACATCGCACATTAACGACACTCGTCACGAACATAAATAAAAATCATTTCCCGGAATAAGAATGTTGATTTAATACATTCAAGGAAAGACAATGCATTATACATTAATTAATATTACATTATAACGAGAGAGTATTTTTATAACACCGCGGTTTTGTATATTGATTCGAAAATTATCAAAATATTTTATACTTAGGAAATCATGTATAAATTTCATCTATAAATTTTTGACTTTGTGATTCAAACTGTTTTTTTTTTTTTTTTTTTTTTTTTTTTTTTATGAAATTATTATAGAGGATCAGTTATTTAATACAAGACTTTATAATGTTAGACATTTTTGTAATTAATTTTTAAATTAGAAAATTTATATATTTCTTTCTTTAATATGATTAAAAAATATAGCGAAATGAAATAATTTTGTAATTTTAATAAAAAATTAATATTAAAAGAATCTTAAATTAAAATTTTTAATAGAAAACTTATTATTTTGTCTAATATAAATATATAAATATAATAAATTTACTATAAAAGTTATATAAAATTTAGTATTTAAACGTAAAAATTAAATCTCAAAGCTATTATATCTGTTTATATGGATCCATGTTTATATGGATCCATGTTTATATGCATTCATGTTTATATGCGTCTATGCATCCTATAAGGGGAGCTATTTGAAGTTTATATAAAGTCATCAAGTCATGCCAATTTGATTTATGCCAATCTAATTTGATATTTGTTCATCTGTTGCATGAAATATCATGCACTTTTCCTACTAGAATCTGAATTTAATTCCAGCGAACCGGGAGATGTGGTTATCCAATAGTATTCTAACTTGTACTCTTTTCATCACTTTTTATACTTTAAGCTTTAAAACTTTTCTGCAGAGTAATTTTAGATACCTACAACTAAAATTTCTTGAAAATGAATGAGCAGCACAACGATTTATAACACTGCTTTCTTGCACACTTTGAAAACACAACATATATTGTACTATTAATCATTTATAATATCTATTATTTTATATATTATATTTTATACATTTATATAGTATTTATTATCTTATTTATCATTTCAAATTAACAGTTAATTGTGTAATATCAATTTATTATACTTATTTCGTTTTTGTTCATGAAATTCTCTGTGTAATTAACTAATATTTCTAAATAGTATGATATGATTTCCAAATTGTTTTCAATGTATAAACATGCACTTTTTATCACGTTTTTCTTATTTTTTTGATATCAAAAATGATATGTAATACGTGAGTGATACCTCGCAGAATTTATCGAGTTTGTCTTGCGTAAGCAGTAGATAAATTTTGACATTTCAAGTTCCATCGGACAATTCGTTAAAACGTCAAACGTGATACGCCCTCCATTATTTTTGTCCACGCATGAAGATATCGCAATGATTTACTTTTCGACGCGTGTGTGACAAGCGATACTTTATACATCATTGAAATATAAAAAAAAGAACAATACAACTGTCTAGCCAATTTTAATTTCCCAATAGCATTAAATTAAATTTAATGTTATTATCAAAAAATATTATATCGTCGACTATCTTACATCAATAATTGCTAATAAATAATCAAATAATGATTATATGCGTTATTTATTATGCAATAGAATAATATAATTAACAATAATATTGATTCATAGATATCATTGATAACATATTAATGATGCAATGTAAAATCTATTTAAAATTGCATGCATTATATAAGTTATGCTACTTAATGATGTATATAGTAGGTATCTACACACATACAGACTATAAATTCATGTATATTATTAAATTTATTAATTATATAAAAATTAAATTGCTAAATAACAGACTTACATAGTAGAGACTCTTTTCAGTGTCACTCACTTTTTAACGTTGCTTTAGTCTCACGCTCTAAATTACAAAATATGGTGACCAACGATATAAAATCGATAATATATTGTACAAGATGTCTCAAGAAGATAAATTTCACTAACAAGATTCTACTCTTAACGGAATTTGGGGTTGAATTGTCCATGATGAAAGTTTTATTCTAGAAGAAGGTTCAAGGGGTCTAAACATCCAAGTATCCGAGGATTTTTAGGGATTCCACGGCCTAAGAATGTACGTACGTAAGAAGTAAATATTCAAGAGTCTATAAAGACTTGGGGATAAAAGGATTCCGGAAGATGGAAGCATTCACTCGTCAGAAAAATTAAAAGCTACTTACAAAGTAAAAATAATTTAGCTGTGAAAAAACATTATTTTAATTGGAATGTAAATCGTGTTTTTTAATAAAAAACGAAGCGAGAGAAAGAAAACAAAAAAAAACAGCATTAGTTGATTGATACGTATTCCACATATCCGTTGTTTTATAAGAAATAAACGTTCCTACTAAACGAGAAAAAAAAAAACCTTAATATTTCTTTTCAAAAATCTCGCTATCCCCTTCATCTTTATCTTTATAATAACATTTTCTATTATTCTAAGCAACTGAATCTTGAATAAAGTTTCCTATATTCGGCGTATTTATCACTCGAATTAAATCTCCGTTGAAAAGAATTATAAATTTCTGTTAAAAAGAATTATACATTTCTGTTAGAAAACTATAAATTGCTTTTGAAATACCAATATAGGCCATCACACGTGATTTTGGCCATCACATATGATTTTAATTTTAAGAAGAAAATATTTGGTTATTCTGAGTTCCGAAACATTAAGCACACACGCGTGTAATACACAAACATTTTTCAAAATTTTTGCATTTTTATATCATGCAAAAAATATTGAACTAAATTTTGCAACGTGCATTCCTTTCGCATATTTTACGTGGCAAGTTTTGCTTTCGCGTTGTTCGCGGTAAATATGTTTCTCGCCGAATCGCCCGAGTTTACAATTAATTACTACGGCTAATATGCTCCCCAACGCGCCAACTCCCACTTCGCTTTCTCGACTTTGCTTACGCCTGTTTTCCGCCAGATGAATTTAATTACACTACATTTTGGTGGAACAATTAGAGTTCAAAGATCCACTAATTATCTTGGTGCGGCGCGCAATTAATTCCGCGTGTCCAATTTCAATCATTTTTGTAATAACTGCGAGCTTTTTTTGCGTCTAATTTCCATGCAATGGCAGGTTCTCGATTTGCATCGTTTGTGATCAAAAAATCTCACAAATGTACATCGAGTCTCTATGCAATCATATGCAAATTGATGACGATTGATTTACGCTTATTAGTTCAATATATGCACGTCTGTCACGCTTGGCTTATAATATTATGAATATCTACATTAATTGTAATGTAAAGTAAAAAAAGCACATTTATAAAAAGAGGACTAGATTTGCTATATAAGAAAAATAAAAAACAATTATCTTTTTTTCGGTCATTTGAAAAATATTTGACTTTTAAAATACTAAATTTTTTATATTTTGTCATGAAAAATATATTTGTGCATCTATACCCTATTTTTATATGAAATAAAAGAAAATTATTTGTCATGTGTATTGATTACATCTTTTTATATAAAGTGAAGGGAGCAATTAATATCGTATAAACAAGATATGTGTACAAGACATATTTAAGATTTAAAAGAATATTTAAAATTTCGAATTTTACATTTGATATTGAATCTTAATGCAAACATTGATCAAAATCAAGATCAAGATCACAGCCAACGTAATTTACACAACTAGCGAAGATTTATTATGCCATAAATTTTTTATTTTGTAGCTTACACAGTCACGAAATATGTACGATTATATCGATCAGAAACGATAAAGATATCCATAATGTAAACAAGTAATCGTAATCACAGGTATTAGGTTATTTGCTTGATAATTATTTGCTTGTTTTGATATGCGCATATAATCAATTAACGAAATAATCGTACCTTTTAATATAATTGCAACATTTCCGAAGAAAAATCGACATGATTATAATTCTCGATTAGCTCAAATTTCAATACTCTCTCTGGATTAATATCTTGTGGTATAATTGCGTATATTTTTTATCTAGAATTAATTAATACGAGCAATTAATGTCAAAGATATTTTTATAAAACAATTTGTTTTTTCCACAATGTTTTCTCATTACAAACTTCTAAATAAATGTATAATAATTAGCCTATTACTATTTAAAAATCATTTGATATCGTAGATATCAAGATAAAAAAAAACAAATTGTTTTAACAAAAATATTTTTGACATTAAACTTAGGATAACTTTATTCGCGAGACAATTCCGATTCTTTAAACAATATATGTCGATTAACAAGTGAGAATATTAAACGTAGCACAATAACTTCTTCATATATGCACAAGGGAATGAATTTATTCTTAGATACTATTAGCGAAAGAGTGCTGCTATTCATGGAAAAAATCAACACAAACTGACATGATTGACGAAGATCGGCGTTATGTTACCAGAACGTACTGCGTCTGTCAGATTGATTAAAGTTAGAATGCGGTCGACTATCATTGAAGCCCGACTTCGAGAAAATCCGAACTTGGTTCTCTCTCTATTGCTGTGTTTTTTGAACTGATTTTTCTGTTTCCTGATTTCTTTTATTTCTCTTAAAAATCGCGACGTAGAGAATGTCTGTGGAGAAAAGTTACGGTCGGAATTAGCGATTCAATCCCGCAAAAGGACAAAGGGAAATCTATGTAAAGAGGATACGCGGCTTATAGATTGAATATCTCGCAATTTCCGACGAGTCGACCATTTTTGTAATGGACTTCGTAACTTTTCTCCCGCAGGCATCGGCCTGATAATTAACGAGAAAACTCAGCCTTGAGTGTAATTAGTCGCATCGACATATAATTGAGATGATGGCTGGGAAGAAATACGTAGATTACAAAAGCGCTTCTTAGAAGAAAATTACACACTTTTTAAATAATGTAGTTTTTACGTAATGTTACTTAATAATTATACATATAGCAGCAATAACAAGCAAGATAATGGACTTGCCTCGAAAAGTATTTTATAAAATAAAACACAAATGCTGTGAACCATTTCAGCAATCGATTGGACCGAGTTTATTCCTTTCTGAATTCACAACAAAACATTATGAATAAGACCTATTCCCTCTCGAAGATATCGACCATAGTGTCGCTTTTATTTTGCTTCGCATTTGCGAATATTTTCACGAATTTCTTGCGTGATATTACGAGTGCCTATAGCAATTTTTCCCGACCGCTGACAACTTTGACAACTAAAAACGCGGTTGGGGAAGGAGTGTCGAAGAAAGGAACTCTCTTGGTTACTTTACACCATAAGGGAATAGAAAAAAAGATGTAATCGTGGGAGAGTTGGCATTTGCGAGATCGCTTTATGATTCCTTTCGATAGCTATCGCCGTCGTACGCACCGAGATATGTAAGATAAATGATATAGAAATACATATATCTCGTTTGTGCGCGTGCGTTTCGCACATCTTCAGTTTAATCTATGTATTTCTCTTTGTACTCGAAGATATACTCACAGAAAGATATAAATGCACACACACACACACACACACACACACACACACACACACACACACACACACAAAAGTATTTCTTAGGAAAAGTTTGCAAAGATCTACGATTACGATTAATTTTTGAAATGAATTAAGTATATAAATTATTGTATCAAATTATATATTCGAGTATAATTTCTATTATTTTAATTAAGAAGATAAATGATATAATGTCAGATATCAAATATTACCTTTATACATTATATTATTCAGAGGTCGGGAGTATTTAAATTTTATTATCAGATAATTATTTAAAGTTGACGTTAACCTGAGCTTCATTCGGCTCAGCGGATTTACAATGACGTCACATAATTGTTAATTATCTGTAAATTCATTTAGAAATTACACTGGCGAATAGATAGCATAATTAAATTAATTATATTGACTTCCACAAATTACAAATTAGAACTAAGCAGATAGAATGCGAAACGATAGAATGCCAATAAATCGCCGCATAGGAAATTGTAATAGTCACTATAGCGACTATTCAAATATTTACATTTGCTTGCATTAGCGAGCTAATTTATCAAAAATGTATGTTATAAGCTATAGCTTTTGCTAAAGCAAAAAGTTTTCATTATTGCTAATAAAGTGGCGCAATTTTTATTTTACATTTTATATCTGTTATTATAAAACATTTTCTTAATCATGGAAAGTATTTTCTGCGCTATTCTTCATACACAATTATTTGATAAAGAAAAATTAATAGTTTCTTAATCTTCAGCAATTATAAATTTTATCTGATTCTATATTTTTTCTATATATGTATATGTATAGGTTTTGTACAGTTTATAATTTCTCACTATGTAATTGTATCAAAAAAAAAATTAAAAGATTATTAGGAATAATAATTTTAATTATTTTTTATATGTAGGGGATTTTTCTTATATTTTAATATTAATTATATAATATATAAAGCAATACTTGCTTATGTTGGAAGATGCTTAAAAGACGCTATATGATGTTTGTATAGAGACTCAGACATATATTTCTTAGTTTGAGAGGCAAAACTATTTGTGAAAATATTTAATTGTGTGAAATTCAGCCACTTTCCTTTTTCTAATTTTAAATTTTTTCTTCTAGAAAAATAGAATATAACACAATTTTGTTACTTTTGTTTAAATTTGTACATAAAATTATTTTTTCCGACTTACACCATTATTTCACCTAATTATTCACTTGGGAAACATGATTTACAAGTTTTTACGAGGTACTAATTATTCTTATCTACGATACGCGTAGGCAGTTTGTCTGTGGTGGATATTACGTGGCACACAGGTAAATGGGTGGAAACAAGATGAATCAGTCTCTGCAGGATTTCGGTGGGTTATGTTTCTGGAAGCTTAATTTGTCTTTTGGGGACACTGCCTTGAGAGAGTGAAACATCTAAATCAAGCTTTGTTTGTAGTTTCCATTTCCAAAAAAATACACATTTCAAGTATACATATGTGTGTATATAAAATTTATATTTATAAAGAAATTAATTCGGTAAATTTGTATTATATATCGCGGAGGGAAATAATTTATCGATGAGAAATATAATTTTTAAATAAAATAAAAAAATAATTTTTTAAACATATTTATCTCTTATAAAAGAAGGAACTCTTTAATATTTCGTAAAAGTGCCAAAAGTCGAAATATATTTATTTATATTTACGTAATATTTTCTTGAAAATATATAAGAGGAAAAAAATGCAGGATGTTAAAAGGAAAGAAAATAACTTTTTAATTCGTTTTGTGAACAGAGTGCTACGATTCTGTTACGTAAAGCTACCCTCAACAATGATTTCCTTTGCTGCAAAAAAATATAGGTAACAATTGTCTTTGAAAATCTATTCCTTAGTACAGATTACACAGGGAGAAATTGCTAAAGTGAGATTTCGGTAAAACGTCACGAATACTAAGGTCCGGTGATCCATTCTGAATCAACAAGCTCAAAACAGTCGAGCACTGTGACGAAGTTTCTCAGGATAGTCGAGACATCAGATCTATCGCCGAGAAAACAACTCAATATTCCCGACGCCGATGGATGTTCGCGTCGTGTCGCAAGATTTAGTGACATGGATACGCGAATACTCTTGCACGCGAGAAAAGAAAAAAGAAAAAAATAATATCATTTCACTTTGTTGAGAGTAGTCCGGCCGCGAATCGAATGAGATTTATTTCTTCGATCGTCCCACGACAATATATTCAACGAAGGGAACAATATCTCCGTAACAATACTATTTCCTTTCCATAACAATGTCATTTTCTTCGTGTTCGGTGGATGGAGGAGATAAATCGATACATATTTCCGAATATTAG
This sequence comes from Lasius fuliginosus, assembly GCA_949152495.1. NCBI lineage: Eukaryota > Metazoa > Arthropoda > Insecta > Hymenoptera > Formicidae > Lasius > Lasius fuliginosus. The sequence continues at coordinate 332,587 of OX424456.1, read as the reverse complement.
AAAATGTTTGATTTCTACAAGTCGGCGATAAGAAGACTGATGCGATATTGGAAAACCACGATACGCAATGAGATATTATATATAGGATGATTACTATATATATCTCAGTTATTTCAGATCAAATTAAAGATTGTCGTTTCAATGGTAAGAATATTTAGGGTAATACTTTTTAGCTACAAATTATTAAACTTATTTGGCAACATCGTCAAGCGGGGTAAAAATGTCAGTTTTACCAAAAACGTCATTCATATAATTATATCTTAAGCGACAATATTTAAAACAAAAGTGAATTAGCATACACGAATATGGAAAGAATTCGATCTCTCGAGCATTCAGACAGATTTATATATATATAAAAAAAAAAATGCGTTAAACTCGGGAGAAAGTTATATTAATTGGGTAAAACGACGAGACGTAAGATCACAGGCTTAGGGTGAAACAAAGCCCTTTCATCGCTGCGAGGAAAAAGCTAATACCAATGTCACACTGACGGCGGACAGGTGCGTTATCATTGTCAACCTACGCAGGAGCGGAGGAAGACTAACGATGTGTATGGAACACGTCGACATCTAGGCAAAACTCGCGCGAAAAACACGCGCCGCTCTTAATAGTGATAAAATATCGCGAACTTAGGCGAAGATATGCGTGGGCTGGTATACGTGGAATGGGAAAATGAGGGAAGGGGAGTAATCCGTTTATGCGGATTTCATCTACTTTAGGCTCAGGAATAATGCAATCTAGTCTCGAGTACATATATTTCCCGTGTGTTCGAGCGCCTCTTACACTCTTCAATTTAATCAAAACGATCATTTCGGGGGGGGGGGGGGGGGAAAAAACGCTCGTTGTTTCTCCCATATTCATCGTTTCATTGCGAATTTCATGAAGAAATGCCAAAAACGTTTGCATTATATGATTTGCATTTTGGTACATTTACATTACGTAAGAATCTTTACAGTTATTCTTTTTATGCAAAATATATATATATATATTACATCGAATGTTATATTTATTACGTGAAATGAATTTTATTATAGCGTTTCGCGTATTTCATTAAGATATTTTTTAGCTGCAAGATTAATTTGTGAGTAAAACATGCAATTTGCTTCAATAAACAATGAATGATATTAGATACAAATTAAATGATAGATAAATGCTTGATGCAGTTTTCCAGTGTCTCTCTCAAAAAGCACTCCAATTATCTCATGAAATACACAGACTGATAAAAAGCTAAATATTGTTAATAAAGTGCTTTCGGGAATTTATCAATGATTTGCACGATTAACCATTGACATTTTTCAATTTGTCTTCAACAATTATTAATTCCGTTTACTCTATTCAGTATTACGTTGGAGAAAGAAATAAAAAAAACATTTTATAAAATAAAATACGCACATACATTTTGCAAAATAATATCTTGCTTATTTACAAATATATAATAAAAGGCAAAAATAAGCACATGTGTATTTTATGGGAGCTTGTTATTTACGTCACGACTATTGGAAATATGTTTTAAATTATCTGATAAACAGTCTCTTTGCATACGTTTAGATAAAATATAAGAACTTTAAAAATGCGCATAGCTCCTGTGAAAGTATAAAGCACTTATGTATTTGTGTGCGAATATAAGTTATAATTAAATCACATCTTTTTTCATATGTGAAACTGACACAGATTATTTTATTTTAAATTTACTAACTGTTTAATTGTTTGTAAATCTCGCAAATTTCTCTCAAACAAAGAAAGTTTAAATTAATGAAAATTGAGAAAAATAATGATAATAAATTAAATAATTTTCATCTAGGAGATATAAATAAAGAAAGATTTGTATCCTTCAATTTCTAAATATGACAGATTTATTAATCCCTTTTAAGAATTTAAAATGGAATTATTAATTAACCATCTAAATTTTTATTAAGACTAATGATTAAGTAATCTGTATGTATACAGCCGCGCGTGTGTATGTTATATACAAGGTGTTCGGTAATAATCACCCGTTATGTGCAGGTAGAGCGGGTTAAACTAATTAGGAAAGTCCTCTATCGTTTTGCGATCTTCACAATAATTAATAAGAAATCAATTAAAAAAAGATCGGCGCGAATGTAAGCGCGGGGCGAGAAATGATGTGTATATACATTTATTTCCTACGCTCGTAGAAATGAATGGAACTACACCGACATTATAATCGCGTGTGTGTGAGTAACTAAAATGTATGAAATAAATGTGTGTGAGTAACCAATAAATTGAGACATAAATCACGCGCGATAAGAAATCCGATGACAGGATATGTAAACAAGCTAAACGATTGTCACACCTTAGGTGTGATGTGCGACACCTAAACAATTGAAGGTCGTCAAAAATTATCGACAGTATTTTGTTTTATTTCTTATCTGCGTATCGAGTTCGAGTGGTGCTCGCTCGACTTCGAGCATGAGCCTTTTAAGGAATTAGAGATAAGATAAGATGAGCGCGAGAAGGATGCTAGGAGGATAGAGAAGGATGCGACAAGAAAATAATTTTTTCTTTACAAGAATGCAATAAAGAATACAATATAGAATTATAAAATATGTAATTATAATACAAAATATAATAAGAAATATAATACAAAATTTAATACAAAGTTCAAATTTTAATACAAAGTATAATTTAAAATATAATTTTATAAATATTTTTTATATAGAATTATATGAAAATGTCCGAAATACGATAGTATAGTAAAAAATTCACTAAAGTTTTTAAACCAGATAAACTGATAAATTAATCGTCGCTTAATTAAACGATATTTATTATTAATGATTAACTTGTGATTAGAATTTATAGTTTTATGTAAACAATCGCGACTAGAAGAATCATTAATAAATTTGATTATGTCTTTCAATTTAAATATTTGGCATATATGTATACTGACATTTTTACAAGGATTTTTAGGAAAATATTCGACATACACGAAAAGACAAAGTTTAGATGTAATCCAACGATTAAATAAGAAGATAATTTTAATAAAGCAATATAATAAAATTCAATTATTGCGAAACTTATTCTTTTTCCTTTTTTTTTTTTTAATTAAAATCACGCACATTTTTTTCAGTACTTAAAAATTTGAATGGGAGAAGGAGAATAATAATAATAATGTATTATGTAATTTTTCTTAAGCAGATATAAAACAAACATAATTTTTATTAAAACTAAAAATTTATTATAGAAAGCATTTTAATTGAACTTATATATATTTTATATTATATATAAAAATGTTCTCAGTAGGTCCTCATACACACATACACACATACACACATAGCTTGAATATAAGGGTTAAGACTACTACTAAAAATGAAGAGAGTAAATCCCTCTTGATATCTCTTGCATTTACCATAACGGATTTCGTGAGCTTCTAATAAAAAGTTGAGCGATAAGAAGCGATCGATAAAGTGACGTCTCACAAGATGGGATTATAGAAAGATTATGGGATATTCCATTGAAAAATAGAGAAATGTAACCGGATTTTAAATCCAAAGCGATGTTATGAGTATAAATATAACGACTATATAAATATTACGATTACATTGCACAATGGCAACAAAAATAATAAAACGTGAAATGGTTTATTAAAGTAAAGCCAGATTGAATTCCTTTGTTATTGAGATTAGTGAAGATATGAGTTAATCATTTTTTTAGAGGAAATTAGTAGCAATGTGAGGGAAATATATGATAAATGGAATTACAATTAATTAAAATTATCTGAATAACAATACAAGTATACAATTTTTGGTAATATTAATATCCATTTTAGAAATTTTTGATAAATATCGAGATGCCGATAGCTCCTCTCAAATTATAAATTACAACTAAAAAAATGACTTTTTGCAACAATTAGCAAACAATTTCAACAAAGCAAAGCTTTATTCTTGATTTAATTTTAAATTTATTGTAACAGATTTATAATTTGAATATTTTTTAAATATTTAATAATAAAATATAACTTTTTAAATATTTAATAATAAAATATAAAATAAAAAATTATAAAAATGGAAGTGACATTTAATTAAATCTTTGTTAAATTTAATTTTGAATTTTGATCAAAATGTCTTTTTGAAATTGAGTCTCATATTGTAATATTCTGCATGATTTTGTACAACTAAATATACTAAAATGAAAACTATATAAATAAATAAATTTGACACTAGTATTCAAATTGATTTAAATTAAATTTACATATTTAGTTTAAAGTGTTAAAAAACAAATATTTATTTAAAAATTTGAAGTAGAAGATAAAAATTGAATTGTATTAGAGAGCGTGTTAACAGAAAAAATATAATATATAGATATCAAAATTATTTTGATTTTTTTATCACTCGAACAGAAGAAACTTTAAATTACTTGCAGCGATGAATCGATATCACGTAGCTCGCAAGTCACGAATTTAATCCAAAGAACACTCAATATACCTATTGCAAGTTAGAGAACTGCAGAAGTTTCCATCGTATTTTTACTAAAGACTGCAACAAAGAGAATATCTACCTTTCACATTGGTGCATATATTTCGCGAAGACATGCATGCAATACATTTATCAGAGTCAGACATTTGATCAATTTTTTCAACGCAGCTTTAATATTAATAATATTAAACATTCTATTTTTGTCAAAGTGACAATCTGACATATGTGAGATTTATTGCGAAATTTCTCTCATCGTTGGTATTTCGGAATTTTGCTTGCAATACAAATTTTATCTAAAAGATTCAAAGTACTTACAAAATCAACAACATGCATATGCATATATACATACACGTACGGTTATGATAAACGTGCACAGAATAGTACATAGAATAATACATAGAATATAACACAGTTTCCATGGCTTAACTCGCTATCATCGTTAATGGCTGCACCGATAATAATGTGCACTGTTAGTATGCTTAATAAAGGATTTTACGCGTATATAGAAATTTCTGTACGTATAAATCTATGTTGTGAACGAATTCGCGTAGAATTAACGATAATATATAAAACAAATAAATTCCGATAAATAACAAGTGGAATGGCTCAATGAAGATATACTACAAACATGGGAAAAATCAATTTCAATCGCTTGAACATTCGTTTTCTAAAGAATCCATTGCTCTATTGATTTCCGCGATAAGAATAATAAGTTTGAGAATTACTGTTCTAAGTGTTTGCTGCCTCGCTCTCAGTATTACTTTCGCGTGAGTGTTCGAAATTCTTTCGTAATTAAAAGAATTCGCGACATCGTTAAAGTAACAGAGAAATCTTTTTCTATCCCCTGAATGTCAAAAGTTACACTAGTTTAATTAATTCAATTAGCCACTAAGTAAATATCCACTTTCTTCCTTAATTAAATAATGTAAGCGATTTTTTGTTTTTGATCAAATATCTACTAAGTTCATCGTTTTCATCACAATCGAACTTGTACCTAACAATGTAAAATAAAACGTTTTATCTTTCGATTTATTTCGGGATGTTTATAAATCCGTAAACCCTCGCTCCTTTCAGCATTCCGCTAAATTTATTCGTACATAGTCGTGAGATCAGAGATCATAATCAATACCTGTTTGCCGTGCAATTCCAAAAAATATATAAAGATTCGATATAAAAAAGATTACATGCGCGCCATATTCTTCAATTTATTTTTATGTTATGTAAAAGTTATAAGCAAGGATGGAAGTGATATTGCTATAATAACGATTTAACTCCCGTTTTTTACATTTATATAATAGCAGACTTATTATCTTATTATATAGCCTTATAAAACATATAACGTTTTATAAAACAACTTTCTTTTATAGTTATATTAACTTCTTTAATTTTAGTTTCAGTTTTACAAAACATTTATTCTCAGTTAGATAAAATAAATCACCTTAATTTCGTTTTTCCTTCGTGTTTTTAATAAACTTAACTTCAAATTGTTTTAAGAAATAATAGATATAATATTTAAAATCAAAATAAAATAATAGATATAATATTAAAATTTTATTATAATATTTGCACTTAATGATGCTGTTATCACGATTATTTGGCATAATATATACATAATTTGAATTAGATTAAATTGAAAAAAACAAACATTTTTTTCCAGCGGTCACTTTACCGCGCATTAAATCGGTCCAATGTTCTTGATGAGAGAGATGATACTTTATTCCGTCATATTAGCATAAAAAGAACCGAGACGAGCGGATATTTCTTTCACGTAAATTCAACTTTCCGGATCTCCCCGCTGTATCATTCAGCCGCTTTCGCCTGATGTTCGTATACATATGTTTTACTTTCCCTCCTTTTCTTTCTAAAACAGTGAAACGTTAAATTGAATGATCCTATTATTCTCATACTCATTTCACACCCATGTCTTCAGTGGCACAACTTAGAATCTAATATGAAAGTTTCAAATAGTAGCTTTTTTATATCACGAACTTAATTGTTGAATGACTGTAATAGATTTTTATATGAAAAAAATTAACAATAACGTGGTTAAAAAATTAATAATTAATAACTGCATAATACAGATGTTTATATTAACAATTATTTCTGGTAAAATCTAAAATATTGACACGCGGAAAAGATCAGTCAATCTTTAATAATCTTAAAAATATTGCACAATTTGTCCATATAAAAAAGTTGATGCAATTTAAAATATTAAGTTTAGTGAAGCAGAAATCAAATATTTTTCAAAAATGTACATATATTTAAAAGATTTAACAATCGGTGTATATATTTTTTTAATTAATTAATTAATATAATTAAAATTATTAAAAATGAAAATTATAAGTTGCTTTTTCTCGTAGCATGATTCAATACCTTAAAGCATCGGCATTGTTTTGTGTGTCTATCATATCAATCGCGACCGAGAAACGAAAAATATTAGGATGATAGTGTACTATCATTATGACAAGTTTATTTTTTTTTGTTCCAGACTTCTCAGCGATCAGAATACCGTGACTTATGAGATCAGTAACAACGAAACTTATTTAAATAACGAAACTCTCCTTTATAATGTGTCATTAAACGAGGACTATATCTTCGACAGGACTGATGTAAAAGTAATTTTTATTACTTTATACACTATCGTATTCGTCTGCTGTTTCTTCGGTAAGTCATTCAATGTCTTTGTATATCTCATAATTCTTTAGCCTTCAAACATTAATGCAATTGTTTTTACTTTTATTGTATCTGATAATTACGCTAATATAATATATACTTATAAGTTTGGGAAGAGAAAAAATGTTGATACAAGTGGCGACAACCATATATGTATTTATGTTTCTCAAATATAAATTCTGTTAATTATATTTGGCATGATTATAAATTGCGGAATTACGAATATTTTTAAAAATATAAATAAATATTTTAATCATATTGCTTTGCGATGTGTGCCAAATGCAAAAATAAAATCTTGTATTTAATTATACATATTTCTAAGGAATATTGTAGGTACATAGTATGAATTTTATTTAAAGTGAAACAGATTAGCCAAAAATTGATATAATTGATATGTTACTACTTTGGCCTGGGATGAAAAATGGGAGAAAAAATAACTTTTATATTTTACTAAACATGTTTGTTATTAAATCTTTGTCATAGTAAATCGGCATACATTTTCAATTTCTTCAAAATCTTGTCAATTTCATATAATTATTTCTAGGGATATTAATTTGTAACGTTTTTAATATCCTATATTCTGTATTCGCAATTATAAAAAAACATGCAAGTTGAAAAATCGAATCTTTGCAATTTGCTCGCATCGCGCGATGTTGAAGCTTTAATCTCACCTATCAATTCGCTGCGGGTTTAATCAACGTCTATCCCGAATCAAAGTAAGGACTTGGCGTTTCATTGCGGAAGGTAGCTCGCGACTCCTTTTTGCTTAACGACGCGCATGCGGAACTCGTATGTCGGCTGCCGGAAGTAGCTGCACTTCCTTGGATATGTTACATGAAAGACCGCCACCGCGGATTACCATGAAACGACCATTAAGTTAGTCGGACGCTTCCGGTCGCGTAATCCACGCAAAGTATCAGTATGTCAAAGGGAGCAAGCATCGTAATTTGTCGATCCCGACTAAATATGAATCGTTGATGAATTTACGAATTCGTGCTAAATAATAACTAAGAAATTTAGGCTCTCTATTTGAAATACACATTTGAATTTCGACGGGCTAAATAAGAGCCAAACGCGGATGGTAGCGCGTTAGTTTCGATGAAAATTAATTTTTCATCGAAATTAACGCACTACCATCCGCGTTTGGCTCTTATTTAGCCCGTTGAAATTCAAATGTGCTAAATAAGTTTGAGCGAGATTGGCGTCCAATTATCCTAGAAATGCCAGTTACCAGAGCAATTTCTAAGAACTTAATCCGTTCACAATTAGCGCGGATAATTTAATCTTAATGGAGACTTTATTATAGAGACTCGTTCGTCAGAATATTTATTATTGAAAATTTTTAATTCTCTATCCACGATAGATCATCATAAACGTTTGGCTAATAAAAAGTTAACTTTTAATTTATCACTGAATTTGTAGCCGTAAGAACATTCGATAGTGTTTTTGGCGAAATATATTAAAAATTTTTAATTGATGATATTAAATGCAGATATTAATTGCAGTGTGACAAAAGTTATATTCTAGATGCACGATAACAATTTCGCAATCAATTCCGCGTATTGGCTTATAAATAGTTTAGTGCAATTATATTTGGAAATGTTTTATACCAAACATTTTTATCTATGATATAAAAAAACTTAGTAAAAATATGAATATTTTATCAATCTTTAAATTTTATGTTTTTTGAATGTACATTAGAGAGATTGACAACATTTTTCATCTGTATTGCGTAGTATTATTATTCGCAATTTAATAATGTACATTAGAAAGATTAACAACAATTTAATCTGTATTACGTAGTATTATTATTCGCAATTTAATAATGTACTTTAGAATAATAATGTACTTTAGAAAGAGTGAGAGACAACAACTTCATCTGTATTGCGTAGTATTATTATTCGCAATTTAATAATGTACATTAGAAAGATTGACAACAATTTCATCTGTATTGCGTAGTATTATTATTCGCAATTTAATAATGAAAGATTAATGAGACGTTTACTCGTACCTAGATTCAAAACAAACGAGAAATATAATGATACGGATATAAATATGCGCATATCAATGCAATTCCCACGATAAGTACGTATAGTGAGCAAACACGCACAATGCAATTCAAAAATATCACTATGCTAAATATGAGAAAGATCCAAGTCTACAATTATCGATTTTAACATATTTATGTAAATAATCAGAAAATAAACTATGAATTAATATTAACAGCGAAATAACACAATTTGTATGTTGACGTAATTTATAGCCAAGTTTATGTGATGTACCATATTTCTTTTTGGTCACTCGAGCATCTCGTAAATACCGTAGCTACAGTTTGTTAGATACCGCAATAGCGACGTTGAACGAAACGTCGATCCCCGAATCGATCCGAACGAACGACGATTTCTTTCGCTGCCGCCTGAAATTTATGCTCTCAATAAATGCCAACGTGTTCGACATGATCGCGGTTTCAGATGGCCCAGACGAAAGATAAATTTTAATAAGATGCGGAAAAAGATCTATTCTCCGCGCGCGACGATAACATATACAACTTCGTACATACACGAATATCTCTTTCTCTCTCATGTGAAGCTGTCAAAATACGCGAAGTGGAGTTTAAGCTGATTATTAAGCCAATATAGCCATTTAATATAATCGATTAAAATATATTTAGAAATCTGTTTAAAAATATATTTAAATTCTAAAATATATTTAGAAATGCTTTTTTTGTTGTTAATTTTGCCGAATAAGTTTCTATAACAAGTTTGTGAAAAAATATTCTCAAAGAGAATCAAAGTACTCGCATTATTTGATGGGAAAAGATGCTGCTAATTCTCGCGACGATATTTTTCGAACACGCGGTTTTAAAAACTCCGGACACGTATCGCGCTGTCCAGGATGCGTATTAACCGTGTTAAATGATTAAATATCATTTATCGAATTACGGACATGCTGATTACGGCCATATACTTCCCTTATAGCAGTCATGTTCCGTCGCATCACGAACGATCGATTAATTGAATCGCTCAATACAATCACGTTACATAAAGATGATTTAGAAATACAAATATTATAAATAACATTGCGCACAAATAATACAAATTAATCATTATTTATTTATTATGTCATTTTTAAATAGATTAAATCTTTTATATGCCAAATGCGTTTAAAAATTGTGATATAATCGATTGAAAATGTCGGTGAATTTTCATGCAAGAAAAAAAAACAAACCTATAATATATAGACTATAACGTGTAGAATAAAATTGTTTTATCACAAAGCCTTTTTAGCAAAAAAAAAATAATAATTTTAAAATTGGAAAATTAATATCTTTTTGTTAATGGCACCATAATTTCAAACACATCCCATATATGTATAAAATGTGAGAAATTTTATATTATTATTTTTAAACAATCTAGAATTTATTTTTCTGTAATAAAAACGTCGACATCAACAAATTTTGAGTTATAAGTAATAAATAAATAAGACGTAGAGAATACAAAAAATAATTTGAATATAGATATTATCTTCAGATTTTAATCGTTATTCCTAATTATTTCGAATCTTTGTGTTTTGTCATCGGCGATTATTCTTGCATTTCAATTATTCCAAGCTCAATACGTACGACGTGCTATTTTGTATGCATTCTATTACAGTCAGAAATGCAAATACTCATAGGTGGTGCGATAAATCCCGGACACGAACAATGCGATGATTTTGCGTGCGCGATTGTTACATGTTGAAATTTCAATTTATTTTTCTTCCGCTTCGATTCTCATTTTATTTCAGTTGCATCCGTCAAATATCGGTTTTACTGATTTTTTTTCTTTCGTAAATCGTATGATGAAACAAGTAAATCGTGTTATCCAGCCTGAGACGAGCTTTTCTAAACGTATCGTTGGAAAGATTCGCTCGCTATTAAGCAATGTATTACTATTTACATCTTAATATATTATCAAAATTTTTTTTTTATCATGGGAAATCTTATAGAAGTTTACAGTACTTGCCTATTTGGCATAAAAAAATTGCACGACCATCAGAAATTTTAACTTAAGTATAAGCATGCACGAATGAGAATTTTGGATATTTTTATAAATGTATATTATCTAAATAAATGTATATTTTTTAATTTGTTTCAGATTAATTAATTTATTATTTTAATAAAAATGTGTTAATATTTAATCGTTTTTGTGACACGCCTTTTTATTTCAACTGCATTAATTATTGATGACAATATAATTTCTCTTTTTATTTTTCTCTCTTTCTCTTTTTCTCTCCCACTCTCTAGCTATGTGTATGCATATGTATAAATATATATATATATATATATATATACATATAATTTTATTTTACTCACCGGTACGATGCGGAACAGCTGAGTTATAGTACTCGATGTGTTGCTCAGTAAAATATAAATAGGTATATCCAAATTATAAAGTAGAGTTCAAAATAATTAATATTTTAAAAAGTAATTATTGCAATACATGCAAAATAATACATGCAATTTTGATTTTTTTGCTCGTTCTTTCAATAAATATTTAATAAAGGAATTTTATAATTTTCGAAAAAAATTATTCCTAGGTATAAACTCTTAAAGGAATATAATAATTAAAAGTCTAATTCTTATATAAATAAGCTAAATAGTTATAAATTTTAAAATTATTGTTAAAATATTTTAGTAAATCTATATATACATTATATACACATACACACAAATACTTTATACAGTCTAAATAAAAAACCTGAATTTTATATATATTACACATTAATGTAATAATTACTACCCGAGGATAAACCAGATATTAATTTTATAAGTGATAAATAATAAAAAGTAATAAATTATGCTTACTCCGTGGTTGCTCCGCTCTAGTCCGATACTTTCACGGACTTGATTCTCTTCTCTTGTTCATCCTTTGCTCCTTCATGGCACCCTTATTCGCGAAGATACGATTAAGTACAATCGTGCGCACATTAATCAGGATACGACGATCGCGCGGCATTTTGTACGGCACTCCGAACACATTAATCAGACGCGCACTTTATTATATATTGCGACAGAAGAACAAAATAAAAACTCGCACCAAGCTACGATTCATCCGAAAATCACGCGACCGTGATCGCGTTTCTTTATTATTACCTTTCGAAACGCAACCGTTTTTATTATAATTATTATAATTAGCGATTATTAGCACGGGCGCGATTGATTAAGTCATGCGATAAACGTCAATGCGACATGAAAGGATATATCGCGGCTATTTAAATAATAAGAAAGCATATAATATATATAATATCTATTGTTTATTAATAATAACACTCGTTTATTTCGTGCGATTTATTCGTTCGAAATGTAGTATGCATGCAATATTGGAATTTGATAATGTTTTCTGTCAGTTTATTGTGTCTTAATTAGTTATTAATTTGACTCGCGTAGTATTGTATATCAGAGACATAAAGATGCGTACATCATTTTCATTTCTTTTAATCATTAACAAAACGCAACACGAACCGATTTGAATTGAGTGATACACAACACGTTTAATTAGTAAGCTACTATCAATCACGTATTTTAATATTTATGTACCGCATATCAAACTCGACTTTTTATTGTATTTATTGCATTTGTATTTTTCATTATAATTTGTCAAAAGGCGTATTCGATCGAAATTTGTATCGTGCGAATAAATCTATCTATCTATATATATATATATATATATATATATATATATATATATATATATTCTACTCTAAAGATATTTTTAATTTTAACTTATATTATCGCGACGAGTGTCACACGAAATAAATACATTAGTATGTATTAATGAATCGTCAATATGTCATGTTTTTTCGTTATTTGAATCAAATAGCCATCGTTGCGTAAAAATATCTTTACCTCTCATTTATTATATGTACGCATGTATTATATGTACGCATGATAATACGATATACATATCTAAAATAATACGGCGTATTATGTTATATTATTATATTATATACGTATATCGTACGACGTATTATATTATATGTATATCGTATTATCGTGCGTATTATATATCATATATTATTATCATGCGTATAATACGCTAATGATAGGATGGAGCCTGGAGCGAAAACGCCGCCACCTCCTCGCACGAGTCATTCTTTGTGAATGACGACGAGACTATGAATAAGTGTAGCGCGTTGGCGGGATTGACAAGAGTCGGCGCTCTGGGGGATGTAAGGGGGAGGGGGAGGGGTGGGGATGGGGGGTAAGTTGGCGCGTTGGTGGGGTAAATTCGGCGCGTGGAATATACATTCCACATTCCACAGCCTGTCGTCATTCGTCATTCACATAGTGAGACTCGAGCGTCGTAGTTGCGCTTCATACATTATCGCATTGTCATGCGTAGTATTATGCGAAATGCGATTATTCTATATAATTATTATAATTTAGTAATTGTCACACACAGCCCGCGCGATTTATCGTATCATCGAGAAACGATATGTAAAGATAACTCGATGACGATTATTTGATTCAAGTTCGCGCAGAGACTCGAGCGGAAAAGCAGCGCTCCTACTTTTCTCCCTGTTTCATCGTGGTCGTATTATTTTTCGAAACACAATCATTCTTTATAATAATTACAATTAATTATTATCAGTCGGCGCGATTGATTAACCTCTGGTAACTCAGTAACCGTGACTTTATTTATTAAAAGGACTTATTTCGCACCAGTTTACTCACTTAAAGTAGCTAAGCGATAGAAAGCGACAACTATAAATTATCGTTTTATTCTGATAATTGTTAATTATAATAATTATACAGAATGATCGCATTTCGCATGATATACGCATAATAATATAATAATACATGAAACGCGACTACGCCGCTGCCTTCTTGTTCGAGTCTCATCGTGCGAATAACAACAAGACTATAAAATGCAAACAACAAGGCGATACTGTTTACATATCGTATATATGTATGTGATTTATGCCGATAATATTTCTACAATTCTTATTGTTAGATTCGAATACATCTCACATCGCGCCTTGGAATTATTTTGATCGGATTAAATATAATTTTTATATTATCATTTTCTCTCTCTCTTAATAATATTTCGCGAAATTTATAGCGGTAGCGAGTTTCGTTTTTCCGTAATATAATAAAGTAACATATAATAAAGTTCCTAATATAAAATGCGCGCCTCTGATTAATGTCGGGTGTGCCGTACAAAGTGCCACGCGATCGTTGTATTCTAATTAGTACGCTCGCGATTATAGTTAATCGTGTTTTCGTGAATGAAGATGCCATGAAGGATTAACAAAGAATGAACAAAAAAAGAAGATCCATGCCCGGGAAGGCATCGGTGGAGCAACCGTGAGGTAAGCACAACTTATAACTCTTTCTTATTTATTACTTATAAAATTAATTTCTTGTTTATCTCCGCGGGTAATGATGATTACATTAATGTTTAATGCATATAAAATATACTAGGTTCTTTTATTTAAAAATATATAAAGTATTTGTACAATAATAATTAATATTTGTACATATAGATTTATTAAAATATTTTTCAAATAATTTTATAAAATTTATAATTATTTAGATTATTGACATAAGAAATACGATTTTTATATTATTATTACATTTTTTTAAGAGTGTATATATCTAAAAATAATTTTTTTTTTTAAATTATGTAATTGTTTTATGAAATGTCTGTTGAAAAGACAAACAAAAAATTCAATTGAGTGCATGCAATAATTACTTTTTAAAATATTAATTATTTTGAACATTACTTTATAATTTGGATATATTTATATTTTACAGATCAACGGCGAATACTTCAACTCCGCTGTTACACATCATATCGGTAAGTAAAATAAAATTATTAGATATAAATATAAAAATTATATATATACAATATATATTGTAAGTATATATAAATCGCTGGTAATTAATTAATATAGTTTAGATAAAAAAGTGTGTTAAGAAAACAAATGTTAACATTTTTATTAAAAACAATAAATTAAATAATTTTTCTAATGAAAGATATCTTTTAAGTATATAAAGATATTCAAAATTCTCGTTTGTGGTTAAAAATTCTGGCAAACATCCTTGTGTTTTGTATCAAATATGCTATTTTTTTACAAGAAAAATTTTCATGCTAAAATTATACTCTGTAAGATCTCTTACCATAGAGAAAAAATTTTGCTAATAATCAAGGCTCGCAAAAGTTCTATTTAGCGCGAAAATCTTTCTTGTA